>JANBXA010000395.1:2067500-2105000 GCA_030556225.1 Cricetiscus sungorus | reverse complement strand
AGCTGATAATGGGTTCCGTGATTAGGATTAGAACAGCACCTGCATTTCTGAGCGCTGTTGGGCATCCCAAGGGAGAGGGTGTCCTGAGGACTGTCCTGGACCTCTAGTGAACCCTGAAGAATAGGATGTAGAGCACTTTACACTCAGAAAAAGAAGGGTGTGGGGTTAAATCCTTGTACATTTAGCAGCATTTCAATCTCAGCTTGCTCATATGCGAGGGTGAGGTCCACCTCATGCAATGACATACACAGTTTCTGTGTAGCCACTGTGTGGTTTGGGTGAACAATGAACAATAAGGCATTAATTTGGGGTTGTTTGTAGAAAGTGTGGCAAAGGGCAGAGGGTGTCAATGTAGTGATTGTTCCCGGGGATACATAAGAAAAGAGGATGTTTTTTCCCAAATTACAGAGGAGGAAAATGGGATAAGTTTACTAAATGTGCTCAAAATAATCTGATTTTCCTAAATGAGCTGGACCATTTTTTTTTCTTAAAGGATGCCTGAGACCTTAGACTAGTACACCCTGCTATGTTCCCTCCAGATGCAGATTCCTGAGTCGGGCCCCACACCATCATATTAGACTCTCTGGAAACAGGGCCTGGGAGGCCGTGTGATCAGAACTTGAGATCATGCTAATGTTATTCAGCCATAGATCCCTTACATGTAGATGTGCTCAGGAATGCCAGGGCAATTAAGTGAACAGAGAGATGAATCAACATGTCCCTCCCATTGTCTTACCCGGACAGGGCTGATTCTGCTCTTCCTAACACCCCTTCGTCTTTCCTTCTAGTACTATCTTAAGAATCCTTATCATTTTGCCACATGGGTTTGCTGAGGCTGCAGAGAGGTAGTCCTGGAATTCACTTCCTGCTAGAGAAGCCCCAGCAAGGAGGCTGGATTTGCATATGCCACGATGGCTCCCTATCCTGACTATAGACCCAGGACAAATTCACCCAGCATCACTGGACTGAGGTCTTAGCATCAGCGTTTTTCTAATGTTCCCCGTGCAATTCTTCTCTGTGGTGGACTTTGTGACTG
Source organism: Cricetiscus sungorus (assembly GCA_030556225.1). Taxonomy (NCBI): domain Eukaryota; kingdom Metazoa; phylum Chordata; class Mammalia; order Rodentia; family Cricetidae; genus Cricetiscus; species Cricetiscus sungorus. Next base: position 2,103,964 of record JANBXA010000395.1, on the reverse strand, counting down.
GTCATACGGATCTCTCTAAAGATCCCAGCACTGAGCACAAGGTGGAGAGGGATTTATGGGCAAGACTATCAGAGGATATTAAAATTTCATATCCATACAGAACCAAGCTCTATATATTCTCAGAGGCACTAACATTCAAAGGATATATGTGAGGTCCCAGAGGGGAAGAAATGGGAGGGGTCAGGATGAAAATGGGGCATATTGAGGAAATATAAAGCCTTGCACAGACCTCACAGGTGTGAAGTAGGCATGTGGCTTCTAAGCAGCAGAGTAGACTAGAGCGGGACAGTCATGTCTACCAGGCAGTGACGCTGAGCTGAGCCTTACTCTTCCAGTAGCTGGGTTACACGGTTTGCATTTAGAGCATGAACCTGTGAGCTCAGGTCATACACAGCAAGTAACGGGGTTGGATGAAGGGCCTACCCACGCGGTCCAAGTCCGGGACCTCCTTGTGCCATTAGTTTGCTCTCTTGGCTCTTGGGTTCTCTCTCTACCGGAAGGAAACCTTCTCCCTCCCACATCGTGAACCCCCAAATCTCACTGAAAGACAATTCAATAGCAGTGAACATGCGTTTCATCCTATTCCTTGTCCAAGATAGGAAATGTCAATGTTGTGAGCCCAAGGCAGACAGAAGTCTACATACATTTCACTCTCCCAATGTGGAAACGGGTAAGACCAACCTTAGTGTCCCCATTAGGAGATTCAACGCTTGTTTGAGTCTAGACCCAGAAAGTTGCCTCATATCGCTGAGATACTTAAAGAAGATAATTGGTGCCAAGGAGCAGAGGGGAATGAGAAGGAGCTGGGGGCGGGGCAGTCTCAGAGTTCTTCAATCCCTTCCTGCGCTACAATGTGGGAACAGCTTTTTGCTTTCCATGGCTTCCTCTCCACGGATTACACCATCTCTCTCTGATACTTTTAGGGCACTTGGAAATTTATTATAACAATGCATTTACTGAAGCAAATGCAGACTGTCTATTAGATGCAAAGGGAGTAGCCTGAGCAAGATTTCCCAGCTAGGAAGCTGCGACCTGAGAGTTTTCAAAGCATCCTCCTCTTACAACCTGGGTTGGCGCCCTCTGGAGGAGAACTGGGAGTCTCCTTCCCAGGGGCGCGCCTGAGCTTCCAGGTAGGCTTCCTTTCAGTAGCCTCCTTGCCCCCTACCAGGGCGTGAGTTTCAGGGACGCACAAAAACAGGCTAAACAGATGAAGTTAACCCAGGCTGGCTCTTTGCACGGTCGTTTGCCGAGTTGCCTCTGTGGGGAAAACAGGAGACACCAGGAACCTGTTCTTAAAACTGCTCCCTCACCACAGGGCCGGAGTTGACCTGGTGGCTGTGTTAAAATGCAAGTCACCAATCCTGGGAGATGTGGGAAAATAATGATGGTTGCTCAAGCTTCATTGTGCACAAAACTAAAAAAGGCAGGTTCTATGACACATAGAGAGCAATGTCCAGAATTCCCACATCCTCACAAATGCTTTGGGGGAATTATTTTCAGATGCTTGTGCTCCTGGGACCCCATTTGGAGGAGCCCTGAATTAAAGAAAACCACAATTTAGGGAAGTCTTGAAGGGCAGATGTCAGCTCAGTCTATAAGGGCAGATAGAGAAGTCCATGGCTGCACTGACTCGGATTTGACCTCTGTCCAATTCTGAGCTGTGTTCCCAGCTCGGGGTTACGAGACTCAGGAGGCCCACCCGCAGACTCACCTTGGGGTGGCAAAGGCTATATTTCTTTGTCTTACGGGCTCTCTCAAGATCGAGTGGAAAGAGAAAGCCATATTTGAGCTCTGACAGCATTGTGTTTTAAAACATTCCTAGTTGCTTCCTCCGTCTTGAATAACGATACACTATAGCATCACATGAGGGCGCTGCAACCAACCACGAAGAGCAAACCCCCCAGCAGATGCAGGGAAGCAGGGTGCGTTGATTAAAAGCTCTTGCTTTTAGCGTAATCCACCTTCTGCACCTTACAAGGATCCAGCTTCCGGCTGTGTGTGCAGGCTACTTAATGCCCAGCGCACACATGTGTGCGTGTGCATTCCTGTGCTTATGTACAGGTGCATTGCACGTGCCAGGGGCCGTGGTGGAAAGGGAGGGAGGCAGGGACAAAAGTTGATGAGAGACAGAAAGGCAAGGGAATTCCAATAGCCAGCCTTCAGATGTCACTTGGTGGTTTTTAAAGACAGTTTTCTGCATTGTCTTTAAAATGCCTCGGGCTAGTTTTCAGTCTCCAGCAAGGGAGAATTAGACAACATCCTGTGGGCCCTTCCAATGCAGATTGGCTTGGCAGTGCAGCCCATCTCTGTGGGTTTGCTTTGCCGAGTCCATTTGATCTGACCTTAAGGAACCCCAGCCTAGCCATCTTCCTTCTTAAGCTGATGACGGCTCTGTACCCCTCTCCACAGCTGCCCCGTGAGGCCCTGGGCCCAGAGAAAGCAGCCTCAGTTACCTGTCAATCACAAAAACAATGATCAAAGGAAGCAAAGGGCATGAAGGGGCTTTGTTTTCTGAAGATTCATTCGTTGGGAGCTGTAAGACGCCTAATTTTAGCTTCTGCTAAAATAGTTGGATAGTACTGGGGATGAGTTTTAGTTTTCATTTCCCCAGCTGTTTCTCTTCTCACCTCTCTTCAATGTAAACAATTAAGGGGCCATTTTGAGTCCCTCCTTTGTGGATCCGTGAAAGGAAATACACATTTGTCCCCTTTCATACATGGAAGTCCACTCAGGAGGCTGAAGGGCCATGGCAGAGCCTGAAGTCCCATTGGCTTAGAGCTGGTGAGTGATGAGGGGAGTTCTCCCCATGGCAAGCCGCAGTGGTCTCATTGTAAAGGCATTCAGCTGTCTGAGCCAAGGGCCCACGAGGTTGGATCAAATGACATGTTCTAGAACACTTCAATTTACGGTGCCCAGGAGACGGTGTGCTGTTTCACCGGGCAATGAAAACACAGATCAAAGCTGCCCCAGGTGTTTCTCTGACCTCATCCATTCACACGCTTACATTGCATACACACATGTGTGTGCCCATACATAGACCCTCTCGTCATGACTCTGGATCATGACAAAAGAATGACACCAAGGATATGAGCTGCCATCTTAGAGCTGGCACTAAAAGCCATTTAATGACCGTGTGAGATGAAGTGTTCTGTCCACAAAGTTGAGGCCAACTGGGTTTTCTGGGATGGGACAGTGATGGAACAGCCTCTTCCGGCTTTGGAAGACTGGATTGGGACTACGCAGCAGACACAGTGGCTTAAAGCATGCATGTGTGGCTCAAAGGCAGGAAGGGATAAGGACTCTCCAGATCACTTATAGCACTGATGTCCTGTGAAGGAACAGAGGCAGGTCCTCTCTGAGCTTGGTGTCCTTTTTCTAAGCTATATGATTTCCCCCTTTGGAGTGCGTGGGTGTACAAGCCGAGGCTTCTCTGGGGCTTGGGTAGCCAGGGTAACCAACCTCTGACAGCCCTCTTACAAGACCCCTGCCGTGTGTGTGTGTGTGTGTGTGTGTGTGTGTGTGTGTGTGTGTGTGTGTGTGTGTGGTCGTGTACATTAGTATGGGAGAGCAGGCACACATGAGCCACGGCACCTGTGTAGAGGATGAAGGGACCTCAGGATCTCCAGATGTTAGTGCTGTGCACACCAGGCTAGCTGGCGTCTGAGCTTCTGGGGATTCTCCTGCCTCCACCCCTACTCTCCAGCAGGCGAGCTAGGATTACAGACTTTCACATCTTGTATCTGTCTTTTATGTGGGATAGAGATTTGAACTCAGGTCCTCATGTTTTTATGCCAAGCCCTATCACCCACTGAGCCATCTCCCCATCCCCAAGGCAGAGTTTTAGGTAAAAGGACTTTCCAGCAATCTCGAATTTGGTCTTTGCTCATAGAAATGAGCTCCTCCTTATGGAACAGGCTTGTCTTCTGTATTTTCATTTTGAAGATTTTGTTTTTTTAAAAAACAAAACATGGTTAGTGTGAAAAACAGCAAGGAGAGACTGCATAGGGTAAGATGACATGACTGCCCTCTCGTCACCGAGGGCGACAGGTCTCTCTTCACATTCCACCTGTGTGGGTGCTCGTAGGCCTAACTTCACACAGAGGCAGAAAACGCGCATGCTCAGAACTGACAAGCAGCCGTACGTGAGTAATTTATGTCTCGTATTTTACGTGATGCACTCAACAGTATAAATAATTGCACACAAAGGCCTCTGCTTGGCGCTGGGAGACAAGAACGCCATACAGGAAGGAAGAGAGGGAAGCATTCTAGTCTTGAAGCTCCCTGTCTATTAACTACCACTTCGGAACGGTTCTCAAAATTGGATACAGGTGAACCCTTGTTTGATCATGCTTAACATTAAATTTTTTTCCTCCCAAGGTCAAGAGAGTAGAAGTGGAAGTTGAATTTTCTAACATTCAGATTCACTTCGAACTGAATACAAGGAGAGTTCCAGAGCGCGTTAGAGTCTCCCGGAACCTTTGTAAGATGTGGGTTCTCAGGCTCTGCTCCAGGAGTGTTTGATTGTGCATGGTGCATTGGGCACAAAACTGTATTTTAACTGGCACTCAGCAGTGACCCAGATGCTTCTCGTTTGGAGAGTGTACACTTTATGCAACACTGGTGTTTTCCATATTCCATCTTGTATAGTTAGTTTTCACTTTTAATTTGGACAGACTTGGAGATCACGGATTTGTGAGTCCTGTTCTCCTGGATGAGCTCAGCTCTGTAGCGTTTTACGTATGTTCGGGTACACCAGGTAGAGGCCACGTTTTTCTCATCTCTCCAGTTGCAGACAGTCGGTAGGGGCAGGAAGGTGCACCCACACCTGAGAAGCAGAGAATGCGAATGCGAATGCCTGGCTCAGTTCCTCCTTTTATGCAGTCTGGGACTTCAGCCCTTAGACAGCACCACTCACATTTCGAGCGGTCCTCAAAGCTCAATGAACCCAGTCCATGAAAATCTACACACGTTCTCTAAGTCCTGCCCTGATGGTAGCCAGCACTGACCATCGCAAGTAGGCAACATGATTTCTAAGTCCAGGCCAGAGGTGAAAGTTCAGTTACACAAACAAGTCTTACTTGTCTTTTCACATACGTCTGCCACCAAGCCTTCATGATTTTGTCAAGATGAATGCCATCCCCCTGAACTCTGCAAGCCAAAACAAGCCCTTTCTCTTAAGTTGATCTTGTTCAAGTTTTGTTTTTGTTTTGAGACAGGGTTTCTCTGTAGGTTTGGAGGCTGTACTGGAACTTGCTCTGTTGCCTAGGCTGTCCTCAAACTCACAGAGATCTGCCTGCCTCTGCCTCCCAAGTGCTGGGATTAAAGGCGTGAACCACCACTGCCTGGCTTCCAAGTTTGTATTTTTTTTAAAAAATCACAGCAACAAATACAGCTAAGGCAATAGAAATAAAAAGCAGACACTCATTTATTGATAATTAATCAAATATATTTATTTGAAAACATTTCTTTTGTATAATTTTATAATATAAAAATTGTATTATTTATTATAGGCTAAGACAAATTGGTACAAATTAGATAGATGTGCTTGTTTATTTTTACATAAAAAATTAAATCTTGGCTAAATGTTTAACACTCCAGGACAGAGTGTCCAGTGGTTTTTCCTCAGAGCTTGCTGATGTTTTGATTTTATAATTGTCCGTTCAGAGAATACTGTTTGTGAAAATATATAACACAAAAGGCAGATGTGCATTTAGGGACATTTCAAAAACCATTGGGAGTACCAAGCCGCCCCTACATCAAGTCAAAATTCACTCAATGATTAAAAAGAAAAAAAGGAAACAGAAGTCAGCAACTCCTTTTGCCATAAAACTGTTGGAGTTAAAAAAAGGCTTAGCAGTTGTGAGCACTTGCTATTGTCCCAAGGGACCCAAGTTTGATTCCCAAGACCCACATGGAAGCTTACTGTTTGCAACTCTAGTTCAGGGCCTCTGGAGCTCTTCTAGTCTCCACAGGCACCAGACACACTTGTAGTACACAGGCATACATGCAGACACATAATACCCACATAATATATATATAAAATATATATATATATATATATGTATTTGATATTTATATATGGAGGAACAACAACCACAGAGAGACATTAACCCTTGTTTTCTGTAATTGAGACGTTCTGTTTCTCTAAGTGCAGGAAGTTTTGTATGTGGTAAAACCTTGCCATTCACAGCATGCAACAGTCTAAAATTTGAGTTAAGGTGTTTCTGGTAGTATTCACTGGCATTGCACAGCATGACAGCATGCGCTCTGCAAAATAAACATTGTGTGTATTGAATGTTCAGAATCATGGCTTCTGTGAAACCATACGTTACAACACAGGCAAGAACTGCCTAAAACGTCTCAGGTTCATTATGTATTTGATTTAGAATGGGTTTTTAGCAACTGGGCATTCAGAAACCTTTGAAAGCTGCCAGAATTTTTACACACACACATGCGCGCACACACCACGCACACACACGCGCGCACACACTACGCACACACACGCGCACACACACATGCACACTCACACGCACACTCACACACACACGCACGCACACACGCGTGCGCACACACACACACACACACACACACACACACACACACACACGCACACGTTCAGTTAAATCGATGGTGACTTTTCTCTTCCTGCAGTGTGTTGAGGCAGGCCCTTTGAGCACTATGAGAACTAGTCTGATGAGACAAAATGTCCAGACTGGTACCAGCTTGATGACGTGTGTTGGATGACTCAAGTAGGTGGTATATTCAGCTATAGGATCTCACCGTATAGTTCTGGAAGGTTAGTGGTAGCAATGGCAAGAGCCTATACTGATTTTTGAGGGGGTTTTATGTGACCTCACTAACCAACAACTCTAAAGGAGGCAGACATCCCTGGCGCTGAGTTTTTGTTTGATTGCCTGTGGTATCTGGGAAGAGAAATGCTCCATACAGATTTTACAATCTACAACACCCCCAGATACATCTCAGTTTAGGAAAATACTCCTAACTGTTCCCTAATGAGGACAGGTAGGCCACCATTACTAGTCTCTAAAATTAAGAATGGTTTTGTCTGTGAGGCCTGAATTAGAGAAAGCTAAAATAGATTGACATTGAAAATTTGCCATTGAAGAATAATTCATTTGGATGAAGTGCCATTTGGATGGAGTTGGGGCCTGTCAGAGAGGCAGGAGTGTGTAAGGTCTGTTCAGATAGGAAGGACATTTGGGTGTAGTCCTACAGATATTTGACCCTAAAGCGAATGTTGCTTTGGTGTTTTAACTGGGGGGAGATTGTCTGGATTCTAGTTAAGTATGGCTTTTGAATGAGCTTGCAGTGGGCCAGTCATTTTCCTGTGAGCTGGAGTACAGAGCCCGTGGCCTGCTCAGGGGATTCTTAGCCACTCTTGTTTACTGTGGTCAGGTTCTGAAAGCATCAGACTTGAACGTTGGAAGGAGGAGAAACTGAAGATATGTGTTCTTATACCTCCTGCTATCTACCCCATTGTTCATGCAGAATCCAAACTAGTTTGTGTCCAAGAAGCAGGAGACACAGCAGAAACAATTCATGAATGAGGCTAATTGTGTTTGATGGCTAAAGCTAGCAGCAAACTATTTTCAAAGCAGAACCAGTGACTTAGGGCATGCAACAGTCTTTCGTGGCATGAGCACGTGTAGACTGCTCTCTGAAAGGCTCTCACAGCTGTCGTGGTTCATCCAGCCCCTCCTGAAAAATTCTAAACAGAGCACATATGTCCCAGACACTGGATGACCTTCACCATCCTGATGATCACCGCTAGGGACAAGCTGACTTCATTCAGTGACAGTTCACCACTAGAGCCAAGCTGCTTTGAAATTAGACTTCCCTTGTTAAGGATGACAGCTTGCCTTTTGCCCGTGGCTTTGAGTTTGGAAACATTTACATGGCCTATTACAGTGGGCTGGGCATTTTGAGTTGGAGTGCATCATCTTTTGTTTGTTTTGTTGTTGTTAAATGTAAGGATAATCTGGACCAAAACCAGGAAGCAGAAGATGGGCATTTTTAACCGTCTTCCTCATTGAGCCTTTTCTCATCCTAATTTGGTGTGTGTGTGTGTGTGTGTGTGTGTGTGTGTGTGTGTGTGTGTGTGGGTAATGGTATATGTATGTGCATGTGTATGTGGGTGTACCTGAACATGTGTATGCATCTGTGTGGAGGCCACAGCTCATCTCCCGTTTTGTCTCGATTGTTCTCCACCGCATGTTTTGAGACAGGGTTTCACACTCAACCTGAAGCTCATTGAGTTAGCTAGACTGGCCGTCAGTCAGTTCCAGGGTTGGTGATCTCTTACTTCTAGTGCTGGAATCCCAGGCGTATGCTACTATCCAGGCTTGCTAGCGGGTGTGGAGGACCCAAAATCAGGTCCTCCCAAGCATTTTACTCTCTGAGCTTTATCCCTGCCTTGCAACTCTTACCAGCTTTAAATGACCCACTGTCTAGGGGAACAGACCCTTGGTAGCTCATGGTTGAACTACTTACTGACTGAGCTGGAGGAATTAAGAGGAGTTACTTTCTATTCCAAAGCCATAGTTATGAGATCAATAACATGGAGTTGAACCTGCTAATCCATCGTTAGTTAACCTATCAGACTCTGAAACACCCACTTCACAGGTTTAGATAACACACAGATCTCGATGTGGCTACTTTCCAAACTTTATGCTAAAGGCAGACATCACTCACCAATCAAATCTCTTTTGGAGCATAAGCCTCATGGCTCCGTGTATATTCCTACATCACTCTAGGAAGCCAATACCAAAGGACTCACATCAAAAAGGTCCCCATTTGCCTTCCCTACTCTTACTACCGTGACCCTATTGCCCACAAAATCATACCTGTTTTATGCTAAAGTGACCATTTTCCCTCTGTCTTTAAGATAGTAATGTAACACTTATAGAAAGATAATGCTTCCTCAAAATATGGCTTCATGTATTATTTTTGGAATAAAGTCATTCTAACTTTAAAAAGGCACAGTATTTTGGCTTTGAGGGTTGCCTTTTCATCACCTGAGTCATCGGCAGTCCAGAATTCAGTCCTCTCTTTGTCTTGTCTTTGTCTTGTCTTGTCTTTTGCCTTGTCTTGTCTTGTCTTGTCTTGTCTTGTCTTGTCTTGTCTTGTCTGGCAGTGAATTATGTGAGAAAGGAAAGGAACCATGTCAGTAAACCCTCCTCTCTGTATGTGCATTTGTCTGTTTGGGGCACATTCCTATAAGGTGTTTCCACAAGCACATAATAAAATATCCCTAGGGATTCCTTAACTATGGGAGGACTTGGAACAAAGCAAGAAATGGGACACAGATAAGGAGGGGGCATCACAGATCATACGAATGAAAAGAATCTTGATTTGCAAAATCAGCAGACAAGTGTTTTATTTTATAATATTTTTTTATTTAAATTGAAACAAGCTTGTTTTACATGTCAATCCCAGTACCCTCCCCCTTCCCTTTACCCTTGTCCCTCCAACTCCCATCCATTCCCCTTTCTGCTCCTCAGGGAAGGTGAGGCCTTCCATGGGGATCTTCAAAGTCTGTCATATCATTTGGAGCAGGGCCTAGGCCCTCCCCCATGTATCTAGGCTGAGAGAGTATCCCTCTATGTGGGGTGGGCTCCCAAAGTCCACTTGTATACTAGGAATAAATACTGATCCACTACTAGAGGCCCCATAGACTGCCCAGTCCTCCTAACTGACACCCACGTTCAGGGTGTCTGGGTCAGTCCTATGCTGGTTTCCCAGCTATTAGTCCATGAGCTCCTCCTTGTTCAGGTCAGCTGATTCAGTGGGTTTCTCCAGCCTGGTCTTGACCCCTTTGCTCATCACTCCTCCCTCTCTTCGATTGAATTCAGGGTTAGTGTTTGTCTTTTTGTGACTGGGTTATCTCACTCAGGATGGTTTCTTCTAGTTCCATCCGTTTCCCTGAGAATTTCAGGAGTTCATTGTTTTTTCTGCTGAGTAGTTTTCCATTGTGTAGCTGTACCACATTTCATCCATTTTTCAGTTGAGAGGCATTTAGGCTGCTTTCAGGTTCTGGCTATTACAATACTGCTATGAACATACTTGAACAGATGTCCTTGTTGCATGGATGTGCATCTTTGGGTATACGCCTAAAAATGGAATTGCTGGATCTTGTGGTGGACTGATTCCCATTTTCCTGAGGAACTGCCATACTGATTTCCAAAGTGGCTGTACAAGTTTGCACTCCCACCAGCAGTGGAGGAGAGTTCCCCTTTTCCCAATCCTCTCCAGCATAAACTGTCTTTGGTGTTTTTGATTTTATGCATTCTGACAGGAGTAAGATGGTATCTCAGAGTTGTTTTGATTTGCATTTCCCTGATGGCTAAGGATGTTGAGCACTTTCTTAAGAATCTTTCAGTCATTTTAGATTTCTCTATTGAGAATTCTCTCTTCAGTTCTGTACCACACTTTTTAATAGGGTTATTTGGTGTTTTGGTGACTAGTTTCTTGAGTTCTTTGTATATTTTGGAGACCAGCCCTCTGTCAGATGTGGGTTTGGTGAAGATTTTTCCCAGTCTGTGAGCTGCCATTTTGTCTTGTCGACTATGTCCTTTGCTTCATTTATTAATTGTCCATCTCAGTGTCTGTGCTACTGGTGCATGTTCTCTCTCTGCTTTTTGGTTAGTTTAGATAGATGTTTGTCTATCCTGTTGAGTTTTCCGAAGAACCAACTCTTTGTTACATTGATTCTTTGTGTTGTTTCCCTAGTTTCTACTTTATTGATTTCAGCCTTCAAATTGATTATTTCCTGGTGTCTACTCCTCTAGGGTGAGTTTGCTTCCTTTTGTTCTAAGGCTTTCAGTTGTGCTGTAATTCTCTAATGTGACTATCCTCTGTTTTCTTCATATGGGCACTTAGTGCAATGAACTTCCCTTGTAACACTGCTTTCAAGGTGCCCCATAAGTTTGGATATGTTGTATCTTCATTCTTGTTGAATTCTAGGACGTCTTTAATTTCTTTCTTTATTTCTTCCTTGACCCAGGGATGGTGCAATTGTGCATTGCTCAGTTTCCATGAGTTTGTAGGGTTTCTGCGGTTTGTGTTGTTGTTGAATTCTAACTTTAAAGCATGATGGTCTGATAAGATACAAGGGGTTATTCCAATTTTTTTGTACCTATTGAGGTTTACTATATTGCTGAGTATGTGGTCGATTTTAGAGAAGGTTCTATGTGGCGCTAGGAAGAAGATATATTCTTTTGTGTTTGGATGGCATGTTCTATAAATGTCTGTTAAACCCAATTGGATCATGACTTCTGTTAGTCCCTTTGTTTTTTCGTTAAGTTTCTGTCTAGTGTTGAGAGTGGGGTGTTGAAATCTTCCACTATAAATGTGTGAGATTTTATGTGAGATTTGAGTTTTAGTAATGTTTCTCTTACAAATGCCGGTGTCTTTGTATTTGAGGCATAGATGTTCAGAATTGAGACTTCATCTTGATGGGTTTCTCCTGTGATAAATAAGAAATAACCTTTTTCATCTCTTTTGATTGATTTTAATTTGAAGTCTAATTTGTTAGATATTCGAATTGCTACACCTGCTTGTTTCTTGGGTCCATTTAATTGGAAAAATCTTTTCTCAACCCTTATCACTGAAGTAATGTCTGTCTTTGAAGTTGAGGTGTGTTTCTTGTATGCAGCAGAAGGATGGATTCTGTCTTCGCATCCATGCTGTTAGCCTGTGTCTTTTTATAGGTGAGCTAACACCATTGATATTGAGGGATATTAATGACCATTGATTGTTAATTCTTGTTTTGATTTGTTATTGGTGGTGGTATTGTGTGTGGATTGCCCCACATTTTTGGGGGGAGCTGTTGGTAAAGGGGTATTATTTATTGCCTATGCCTTTGTGGGTATAGTTAACTTCCTTGGGTCAGACAAGTGATTTTAAAGACTACTTAAGGCTATAGCCCCAGGCTTATTGTCTAAAATAGACAGCTGAAGAGAGAGAAAAAATAAAATTAAAGAAAAGAAATGGTCTTGAGCAAATACGCTTTTATATATGGATGATATAAGCTATTAGACACATCAGAGGGTAAAGGAGCACTATTACAAATTGCATAAGGACAACAGGTGGCAGTTAGCCCAGCTTCACTAAAGCCATACATCTTCTGTTAGGATTTTAATAACAACTCTCCCCCTTAGGCTCATATGTTTGGACACTTGGTCCCTAGTTGGTGGTCCTGTTTGGGTTGTTACAGGACTTTTAGAAGGGCAGCCCTGCTGGAGGAAGTTAGCCAACCTGGGAATCCTTTGAGATTGGCAGCCTTATCTCACTTCCTGTCCTCTCTCTGCTTCCTGTGTAGGGGTGAAATGTGATCCACCACCTTCCTCCTCCTGCCACCATTGCCACGCCCTCTCCTCCATGATAGACTCTAGCTCTCTGGAACTGTTAGCCAAACAATCTTTTCTTCACCGACTTCCTTTTGGACCCGGTATTGTACCACAGCAACAGGAAAGTGACTGGTAGCACTCCACATGAAAACTTTCTGAGCTGTGGATCAGAAGGGGAAAGACTTAGGATGAGCAATCAGGGAAACAGCATGTTATCTAAGTTGTGTGGAGCCTCAAAGGCTGAGTAGAGTCCACAGCGAAATGGCTTGCTGGAAGATTAGATGCAGATGTTGGGAGACGAAGAGCTACCAGGGACTTCTGCTGGTGGCAACACTGATGTCAAGCTGGGGGAAGTGACAAGGCTGAGAAGGGGCGCAACACCTCACTTTGAGATTTTGCTGCAAGGGAAGGGTTTGGGGTGTTTTGTGAAACCGTGGGATCTCTGAAACAGTTTAAGCTGAGATGAAAAATCACCCCATTTTCCTTTGGGGAACACCACTCTGGTGGCAGTGTTTGGAAGAGATCAGGAGAAGGGAGAGGCGGGGAGGCAGTTGGAGAGGTAATTGCTGCACTGGGTAAAACGCTTAGAAGGCTTGAGCCAACCACCAGCGGCAGGATTAAGAAGAGAGGATATGTTTGAAATATTTATGGGGGAGGGAAGGTAATAAAAATGACTTATTGGATGTAACAGAAAACAGGGATCAACAAGGCATTGCTTTTCTGAACGTTCTGGCCTGGGAGGCACAAATCCCCACATTCTAAAAGGGCTGGTATCTGAAAATTTATGAACAGTTAAAAAGTATCCATTGAAATAGATTGTAAGAACAGAGACAAAAGTATTTTTTGTTTTAGTTTTTGTTATTACTTTTAAAGATATTTCCCCTTTTATTGGTTAAATTTTTTCTTTGACAATTATATTCATGCATATAATGCTATATAGTGCATCCTGGTCATCCTCCTCCCCATCTCCCTCCTCCCCACCACTCTCCCCATGCTACACCCCTCCTCCTTACAAGTCCCTTTCTCAGACTCTACCTTTTCCCTTGTCATTGACTCACTGACTTTAGAGGAACTGTGGGTTTGGAACTATTCACCAGAGTCTGGTGGGCTGACTTCACTGATGGGCATACAACTGAAAGCGATGACTGTCTTTTCCTCAGCATCCATCACTGACCGATGGTTCAGCAGGAGGGTGTAGGGCTCCATGAGCGTCTCCATAATCCACGACTGACTGTTGACAGCCTAGAGTGAGCAGGTCCCACACAGGCCGCTGTGATCGTGCTTCTTACGGTGCTGTCACTTCTCCCCATCTTCCGGCTTTTACATTATGTACGAATGTCCTGCTTAGAACGGACCATTCAACAGTTCCTTCTCAGCACCCATCACTGTTCAATGCCAAGAAAAGCTTCTCTGATTAAGGCTGAGAGTAGCATTTGCTTATGAGTATGAACACAGTATCTGCAAGGCAGTTTGATGCATGTCTATTGGCCTAATGATAGTAAGATCCCGCTAGGGCCCGTGACCTCCAGAGCCCTGGTATTAACCAGGTTCACAGAGCTGGGCATGAGTACCCCTGCCAGAAAGCAGTTGGTTGTCACCATGGCAGTAGTGTCACTTCTGTACCCATAGGCCTGCCTTGCCTGCTAAGCTGGCATTGTGCTTCGCAGGTTTACAGCTGGGTCAGACCGTGGCTGCCTTCCCTCTCCCAGCAGCTCATGCATTATTTCTCAGTGAGAGGAGATCTGGGACCTCCGACAACTCATAAGGAGGCCTCCCACTCCCGGAACTGGGATTTTCATTTGATCAACGATGCCTTTAGGAATGTCAAAATGCAGCCACGCAGGGAGGTGCTTTTACCTTGGGTCCAGATTTCAATTTCAATTTTAATTTAAAGGCTGGTAATGGCAATTTTAATTGTCTCTGTATAGTATAAAGAACATGTCATCTGTGTAGGTTACTAGCTCTGTTGCTGCAACAAAAGACTCGACACAAATAACTTTAAGCAAAGAAGGGTTTCCTTTGACTTACAGCTCCAGAACATATAGCTTATCCTGATGGGGAAGGTGTGTCAGGACCAGAGGGTTGCTAATCACACTGTGTCCACAGTCAGGGGCTGAGGAGCAGCAGATGCTGGTGTCAGCTTGCTGTCTCCTTTTAATTCAGTCTGCCCCCACCCCATGTCCTGGTGCTACCTGCTTTTAGGATGGATTTTCCCCACTTAATCTAGAAAATCCCTCATAGACACACCCAGACACCTGTTTCCATGGTGACTCTAAATGTCATCAAGTTGGCAACAAAGATTAATCATCACACCATCTCTAGACAAAGTATACCGCTGTGCTGTCCCTGTCACGGGGACACTTGGGAATTTGTTTGCTTTTGTCCTATGATAATGCTGCCCAATGTTGCTGTAGGCTTCTCTATCCTTTGGAGGAAGAGGATTTCTTCTTTAAGTCAAACTGTGAATTAAAAAGTAAGTCCTGGGCGGTGGTGGTGCACGCCTTTAATGCTAGCCCTCCCAGGAGGCAGAAGCAGCCGGTCTCTGGGAGTTTGGGGCCAGCCTGGTCTACAGAGTTAGCTCTAGGATGGTCAGGGATACACACAGAGAAAACCTTGTCTTGAAGGCAATAGTAAGTCCCACTACGTTGGTTCTTGAACTCAGTTTTGCTTTCATTTGAAGAAGCGCCCATCCAGTTGCCTACTGTGTCCACATGACACAAACTAGAGTCATCAGAGAGGAGGAATCCTCAATAGAGAAAATGACTCCATGAGATGGGGCTGTAGGCAGGCATGTAAGACATTTTCTTCATCAGTGATTGATGGGGGAGGGCCCAGCCCATTGTGGGCGGTGCTATCCCCTGGGCTGGTGGTTCTGGGTTCTATAAGAAAGCATGCTGAGCAAAGCATGAGGAGCAAGCCCGTAAGCAGCACTCTCCATGATCTCTGCATCAGCTCCTGTCTCTGGATTCTTGTCTGGTATGAGCTCCTGCCTTACTTTCCCTCAGCGATGGACTGTCACCTGGAAGTGTAAGCTGAAATAAACTGTCCCCCAAGTTGCCTTGGTCATGATGTTTCACTGCAGCACGAGAAACCCTAAGATAGGCACTAACCCCATTCAGAGGGGCTCTATTCTGATAGATAGGCACTAACCCCATTCAGAGGGGCTCTACTCTGATGAGTGGATCACCTCCCACAGGCTCATCTCCTAATAGTACCTACTAGCTGGGCGAAGAGTTAGGGTTGCAGGACATGACTTTGAAGATGCCATTGCTGTCAGCTGATTGCATTGACACTTTCAGTGGAACCATTTTGTACTATTAAATTATTCTAAAGGTGAAATCTGGCTTTCAGTTGCCAAAGCCAGAGAAAAGTTGTAGCCTTCCTATGTTCTTGTGGAATCAGTGTACTAACAAAGATCTACCTTCACACTTCTTTACATGCAGCTAAGCCATTAGTATTTTATATTTTCTAATATAGGCACCTAAACCTATTGCTACCACGGATAGGTGTCTGAAAGAGAGTATGTTGATTAACAAAATAGCCTTCTTGTCTCTATAGCTCAGCACTTAAACATGGTTGCAGAGTCTTAGGACATCTTGTGCTGCTGTAACAACATACCTGCCATTGGATACTTTGAGAAAGAATAAGTTTATTTAGTTTGCACTTTTAGAAGTAGGGAATTCAAGAATGGGTAGTATCACCTGTTCATACCCCAGTGTGGTTCTTCTGGCTTCATGGTAGGAGTGTGTGTGGTGGGAAGTTGTGGGAGTGTACATGCAACAGCACGTATGTGAATGTTAAAGGACAGCTTTGTGGAGTTGGATCTCTCCTGCCTTTACTTGTCAGGATCGAACTTGTGTCCTCGGGCTTGCACAACAAGCTCTTTTACCACTAAAACTGTTTGCTGGCCCCTCCAGTCCTTCTCAAAGGCCATGCTTCAATACTGGAAAATTAAGTCTTACTGGGACAAACCACATTCAATCCACAGCAAAGCCTGAGTTTAATCCGTGATTTTTGTGGCTTGAGCTCTGCTATTAGATGAGTGTGATCTTCAGCTTGGGCACTGCTGATTTGGTACATTTCTTTGTATTTCTTTAGATAATTCTTCCTCTGCCATCTTTAAGCATTTGCTTGTGGTCAGTGTTCACAGTTGTACAAGAAACTGTCAGGACTTTTCCCCTAAATGTTAGCTCTCAGGAGTTTCACCAGAGGACATTTCTGTAACTCTCCTGGCATCTGTGCTACTGGGATTTTGATTTGGATAGATGCTGGCATGTTCATCTCAAGAAGCCTCGAGAGCAAAGCAGGATGCTTCTAAGACTTACTGAACAGGGAGACTCCACCTCCCTGAGCTAACTCCGTAGAGACACCTGCCAGGTTTCTTCCTGTGATCATAATCATGTTGGATGTCACTCTATCTTATCTGGTGAGCTTTAGGGACCAATGTAATCAATGGTGTCTTGCAAGAATTTCCTGACCCAGAGGGACCTCTGTAACACCCGTCTTTCACAATGCTCCTTCTCATTCAGGTTTAAATTCCATAACTTTCAACAGACAGAACAGAAAGAGGACTACTACAGGGTTTGTTCTCAGCAGATCGGGGGGCTTTGAAAGACCACCCTACAAGCACACTTATTAAACGTCTGCCTGCCACACCGTATGCTTTAGTTCAGAGGATCACTTAATTTCTAGGCAGTATCCCCTGGGTTCCATTCTAAGATGTTAAACTCATGTATCCTGGCCTTTCATGTCCTAAAACTCATCCCAACTCTTAAGAGGATCATTCCACTTCACACATTAGTGAGCAACCCTCCCAGCTTCTATTTCTGCTTTCAGTGAAATGCCCTTGAGACGAGAGCTCTGCAGTGAGACACACAAGGTCCCAGTGCCCTAAGATTCCAAGCATGCCTGTGGCATCACCAGGCTACCCAGAGGCTGCAAGCATTCAACAAAAGGGTTTCTTCCCATGATCCTCCACGCTTTCACTCCTGCTTCAGACAGTGCACCTGGCTGTAATCTTTTCTGCTCCAGCTAATTGCTCTTTGTGGTAGCATGAAGCCAGGGCACAGGAGAGGGGGTGGAGACTCCCCTAGCTGATGATGAAGTATCAAACCACAGAACGATTGCATTCAGGCCATTGTTCCATTGCAGGGGAGCCAACATCTTACATTAATTTGCAGTTGCAGGAAATACAGCTCTCAGACAAAGACACACATTCCCGACAAGGCACAGCAATTAATTTTCCAAATGTCCTTGATGCAAGTGTGAGCAAAGGGTTTCAAATTCTTTCAGAGTGACTTTTATAGATGTCTCAAAATTACTCAACTTCTGGGACTTTTAAAAGCATTAATGTTCTTAAAAGAGAAAACTCCCCATTGTTGGGTTTTTAAAATAGCAATCAAGGTTTTAATTATGCTTTTATGCTTATGGGCATTTGTGTGCTGTCTGCCTCATGAATCGACTGTCCACCTACGGGGAAAAGAACTTGGCCTATGTTTGATCAGCACCGTACCTTTGGTGCTCAGAGTGTCTGGCATGCAGCGGATGTTAGCAAGTCTTTGTTGACTGCGTGTATGGCTGAGATCACAAGGTTCTAGATAATTCTGCACGTATGCTTGGAATGTTGTCTTGGTGGCACATGATCAAACTCAAAGAGGAAAAGGAAAGGGATCATAAAAAATTCAGTGAAATTTAGTGTTGAGTGAAGGGCTGATCAGAATCGAGGTTTTTATATGCAGTAGTAATGAAGATTGTTGGTAGCCACTGAGTAAGAACAGTGGTGGGGCACAGTTGATGCTGAGCACGGGCAGATCGCAGGATGTGTGACTTTCACTACAGAGTTTCCCTGATTGCTACTTATTCCCACCTCACAGATAAGAAAACTGAGGTATTGACATATAGATTGCTTCCCATGATCAGTCATATTGCTAGAAAATGACAGCTAGGATGAAATTTCAGACATCTGTAGCCCATATCCCTCCTTCACCCTCATTGACTTCTTTCCTTCTTTCCTCCTTTCTCTTTCTTCCTTGCCCACTCCTCTCCCCCTCTTCCTTTTTCTCCTTTTCTTCCTATGGCATCTTGATAGTAGATACTTGCCCTGGTTAGCTTAAGCTGTCAACTTGGTATGGCCTAGAGATATCTGAGAGAAGACCCTCAATTGAGCTACTGTGCAGACCAGATTAGCCTGTGTGTGTGTCTTAGCCTGTGTGTGTGTCTTAGCCTGTGTGTGTGTCTTAGCCTGTGTGTGTGTCTTAACCTGTGTGTGTGTCTTAGCCTGTGGGTGTGTCAGCCTGTGTGTGTGTCTTAGCCTGTGTATGTGTCTTAGCCTGTGAGTGTGTCAGCCTGTGTGTGTGTCAGCCTGTGGGTGTGTCTTAGCCTGTGTGTGTGTGTGTGTGTGTGTCTTAGCCTGTGTGTGTGTCTTAACCTGTGTGTGTGTCTTAGCCTGTGGGTGTGTCTTAGCCTGTGGGTGTGTCTTAGCCTGTGGGTGTGTCTTAGCCTGTGTGTGTGTCTTAGCCTGTGAGTGTGTCAGCCTGTGGGTGTGTCTTGGCCTGTGAGTGTGTCTCTGAGGATTGTCTTGATCTTTAACTGTTGTAGGAGGGCCCAGTCCAACAGTAGGCAGGCCCATCCCTGGGTGGATGGTCCCTAAGTGTTGAGAAAACTAGCTGAGTATAAGCCACCTTGGTCACTGGGCAGCAGAGTCCTCTGTGGTTACTGCTGTACTTCTTGACTATTGTCTTACGTGGGGTGTCTATTGCTGTGATAAAATACTATCACCAAAAGCGACTTGGGGAGGAATGGATTTCATCTTACGTCTTGTAGTCCATCGTCCAGGGAACTGGAGGCAGGAACAGAAGCGGAGGAGTGATGCTTACTGACTTGCTCAGTTTGCTTTCTTACACCATCCAGGTCAGCCTGCTCAGGGCTGGTAATACCCCAGTGAGCTGAGCCCATCCATAGCAATCATTAATTAAGAAAATGCACTCAGACTTCTCTGCAGACAAATCCACCCCTGCCCCCAAGACGGGGTTTCTGGCAAACCTGTGTAACCGTGGCTACCCTGGAACTCACTCTGTAGACCAGGCCGCCCAACTGACTCTAACGTGTGTCAAGTTGATATGAAACTAGCCAACACAGCTGTGAAGTGAGTTCCGTGGTCAGAAGTAATACCGTGTAGAATAGCAAATAGGCCTGCCTCAAGTTCCTGCCTCGACTCCCTTCAAAGATGGGCTGCGACCTGGAATCACAAGCCTTTCTTCTCCCCAAGTAGCTCTTGGTCAAAGTATTTTATTTCTGGAGCAAGAAGGAAACAAAATAACTTTGTAGTCACTCTATCACCTCCCAGGCACCCTCTCCTTGACTTTCACTTGAGATTGGAATATAAGAATTTATTTCCCAGCATCCTTTGGCTCACAGATGGTCATGTGACACAGCCTGGCATCCCAGGCTTGTAGCTTTGCTGCTGCCTATTCCTTCTTAGTCTGAGTGGCCTCCTCAACTTGAATAGAAAGTTCCTGGCCTTTAGGAGATAGTGTTTGTTTATCTGGAGTGCAGCCAGAGTTAACCTCGCCAAGGGCCTGTTTCTTCACAGCGTGCAGACCAGTTCGTTCATTCAGCGTAGTAAACGCTGTGCTTCAGGGCAGTGTTTCCCAGAGCGCTGTCTTGTCAGTTGGAAGGAGATTCATGATTTACACAGGAAAAACTGGTGGCCCAAGTTAATTCACATTCACTCACAAATTTGAAATATAAAGCAATTTGATTTCACCATATTTTCAAACACCGTTTTTGCTAATATTCATTTAACCGAATAACGCGCTTTCATCTCATTTGGGGGTTACTGGTTATTTTTGCTGTTTTGTGGTTTTCTGTCCACAGCCTCCCCCATCCTCAATTTTTTTGAGACAATGTTTCATATAGCTCAGGCTGGTCTTGAACTTGCTTAGTAGGACCGTGAACGTTCAGTCATCCTGCACGAAGACATCACTATGTCTGGGCTTTCTTTTTCTTTCTTTTTAGAGAGTTTCATTATATATCTGAGGTCTAAAACACTCTGTGTGTACTGGGCTGTCCTCAAATGCTGAGATTATGGGCGTGTACCACGAGGCCAGGTTTACAGTTTTCATAAATAGATCAGTGGCTCAGAAATGATTTATTGAACATGATGTTAGTGATGAAAATAGCGGTGTAATGACTGCATCCCAAAACAATGTTATAGACGTAAATGAAGAGTAGGACTCAAGTGTAAATGTGAGTATGAATGTTCTGAGACCACTGGATCTGTCCTTTAATGTAATCCATGCTTGGCAGTCCCTCCCTACATAGCAAATGCACAGGGAGAATCAAAATTGATTTCACGGTGAACAAAGCACAACTAAGTCACTCTGACTCTAGGAAGAAATGAATGAATGAATGAACGAATGAATGGATATCTGAAAGTTAGGTTACTTACCAGGTTTAGTGATATGCATAGCATACATCAGGCCTTAACCTTTAAGTGGGACATGTGTCATTTAAGTGCTCAGGCTCTTGCCACCAAAGAGGAGGGTTTCCATGCTAAGAGTTATTTTGTAGTTCGTGTCCAGGTTACACAAGATGGCTAACCCAGAATAAAGTATTACTGATATTTTAAAATCAATGAGTGTGCCTTGTCTACCATTTCCTGCACTGGCAGATTCAATGGGCACTTCCAGAAAGTACTTCAAGGTATGCTGCTGCCCTAGAGCTACAGACAAACACAAACCTGGTGTCAACCCCAAAGTTGTGCAATACAGAGGCCCAACATGACGCTCCATTTGTGATTGGGGTTGAAATGGTAAAAGTGGAAAGTCTAGCCAACCATATCTACAGCACATGCTTCTTCTAGCCTTGCAACCAAGAACCTTCTGGGTTAGGCTCAAATGCACGCTAGCTCCTGAGGAGGAATGTGCTCTTTGACCATTTTTCCCCCAAATGAATGCTAAGAAATTTTCCTTTTATCCCAGAACACTGTGATACCCTTTGATAAAACTCATTTGAAGTGGCTTGCTCACGTGGGCTCTCAACAGCTTGCACATGAGTCTATAGCGCCATGACATTTCCTGTAGCAGGGATTACTTAAGAAAATCAGACCAGACCAAGAGCTTCCATTCCTGGAAATGCTTCCTCCTAATGGCTGAAGGTTTCCTTCATTTCCTGAAGAGAACCATCTATGACAGACTCTTGTGTGTACTCAAAGCCATGTGACATGCTGCCCGTATCGTGAGGAGACAACTCTGAGAACAGAGGACAGCAAACAGACAGAATAAGGAACTCCCTCACCGACAACTGAGTTGATGAAACAAACAAACAAACAAACAAGCGGTTTTTAGCTTGGGGTAACACATGT
This sequence comes from Cricetiscus sungorus, assembly GCA_030556225.1. NCBI lineage: Eukaryota > Metazoa > Chordata > Mammalia > Rodentia > Cricetidae > Cricetiscus > Cricetiscus sungorus. Next base: position 2,082,232 of record JANBXA010000395.1, on the reverse strand, counting down.
GCATTAACTCAATACATACGACTATTGAATGCATGTCACTACCCAAACACTTTCTCTGCTAAGCCTGAAAATGTGGATTCTTTCTCATCCTTTTAACTATTCAAAAGGTGATTTAGAACATACATTTTGTTCTGAAACTTGCTTTTTCTCACCCTAACATAGAACCCAGGTAACTCTCCAAGTCAATAGACCTTAAATGTGGTTTTATGACTGGGGAGGGATGAAACAAACAATATAGGGTTGTTCTAGGCAGAAATTGCAAAGAGAAATGTCTGAAGAGATGTGTTACATTGTGGAATCTTGTGAAGACTGGGGTTCAGACCAGAGAGCCAAGTCTACAGGTACGTTCCATGTTGGGGGCAGACAGGAAGACCACAACACTTCAGTTCATTCTACATCCCTTTGTATCACAAGACCACTTATCTCTTCTCAAACTCTCCAAAATTTGAGGCCATTTCACACCTATGTTTATTTTCTGGAAGGAAATCCTACATTACACTGCACTAGAGACTCCTGGCTTCCTGATGATTTGTAGGGGTTTATATTCACATTTCATTAGAAAGTATCCTATATGGGGCTGGAGAGACTGCTCAGTGGTTAAGAGCATTGAGTACTCCTCCAGAGGTTCTGAGTTCAATTCCCGGTAACCACATGGTGGCTCATAACCATCTGTAATGAGATCTGACACCCTCTTCATGCAGACAGAACATTGAATACATAATAATACATAAACCTTTAAAAATGAAAACAATTAAAAAGAAAATGTTCTATACATGCATTTCCTGAATACTCCCTCCTCTGAGATGTGGCTGTTACTTACCTCTTTCACTCTCTGGCCCAGCTCATACTTTCTGAGTGCCCGCATCTGTCTTGGGGCCTTTTCATCTTTCACTAGTTAGTAAAACCTTGCTGGCATCTCCTCCAGCTTGAACATCTCTACAAACTATTTAACACTCCTGTCAGTGTGTTGTTATACTGTGGATGAGACAAAAGCTTGTCCAGAAACCAGAATACATAGAAGGAAATACCAGAAGGCCTTCTTTTTATTATGCATGTGATCAGTGACCCTGCAGGTGGCTATGTGCAAAGGGTGGGGATGAATTAAATGGAAAAGTCTTGGACACATTCTAGATTTCTTCTGTAAAGGACTAGTGTCTGCTACTGACAGTAAATTTCTGTTCATCCTCTCTGCAAGCTGTGTTAGCAATGTCAAGAGGAGCAGAACCAGAAAGGAGTGAACTGAGGGAAAGGCGTGGCCATGGAAGGGAGGAGCTGAGGTCTGTGTTCGGTTTGCAATCCTAGCTCTGCACCAAGGTAGTCGCTGAGTGTTAGCCACCTCTGGAACTCTGATAATACTGCAGCAGAAAAGTAGCAAAATATCTGGCCTGTAACAATTAACCATTATGTCTCTCAAGTGTGGATTCCTGGGTCATCCAGGGTTTAGCTGAAATCATCTGGCTGTGGTTGTCATTGGCTGGTTGCCTCTAGGATTGGGGGGGTCTCCTTCTGACATGAACAACCACATAGAGTGTGTATGTTTTAACCTAGTGATAGCGGGAGCACAGGGGACCAGTACAGGCATGCCAGCTCATCAGGGGACCAGGACAGGCATGTCAGCTCATCAGGGGACCAGGACAGGCGTGTCAGCTCATATATAAGTTCTTGTTTCACAGCCATTGATATTCCATTGGGAGAGACAAGTAACAAGGCAAAGCCACCAGGAGATTGTGAGTACATACATGTATGTACTCACGCATGGTAGGTAGAATATTTGCATGGTGAAGACCAGGGATGATATGTTTTTAAGTGAAAAGGGTGAAAAATTGGGAAGAATAATTCAGTATACCACACATAAGAAGTTGAAAATGTGCAATTTGATTTTAAAATTACCAAATTCTCATTAGGCAGTGGAAGGTATTTGAAAATAAACATAATGGGATTATTGGAAGTCACGACTAACACTGAACCTTAGACTATGCTAATTTGAAGAACTGGGGAAGAATATAGAGAAGGAGAAAAATGAGAGTTGGAATCAGAAATATAAAAGATTTCAAATAGCAAAAGGCCCCACAAAGAACTTTCAGTTGTGTTAACGGTAGGCATCTCATGGTTTTACTCCGGCTTCCCACCTTCGATTAGAATGTGGCCTGGGGTTGTAGCTCACTTGGCGGAGGTCTTGCTTCATGGGCACAGGCCCTTAACCCTCAGAACTGCGCAGAGCTGGCATAGTGCTGTACCACTGTAATTCCAGCCCCAGGAGGTGGAGCCAGGAGGAACAGAAGTTCAAGGTCATGTTCATCTCCACAGTGTGTTTGAGGCTAGCCTGCACTGCACGAGACCCTAAAGCAAACAAACTAATAGATGAGGAATAAGAACTGAAGTCTGATCCCACTTTTCTAGATTTTTCACACAATCTGAACAAGTATTGTATAGAGGCACAGTGGACTATCTTCGGATCTCTTTTAAACTTCAAAAAATGCATAAGGAGGTCTTATTCAATATTCCACAAACTCCCCTATACATAGGCATAGGTGCCTGTCTGCATGTAGCATGTGCTTGCCATGAAGCCTCTCAAGTACCTCATATTAAAGACTGCACAGGGCCAGTTGTACAGAGAGATGGAGCACCCTCACGTCTGACTCATCACTTCCCAAGCACTGGGAGGAACCAGACCACAGCTGTGCAAAAATGTCCATAATGAAACCACAAGGGACACTGCACAAATGACTTCTTTGCAGTCTGGGGTTTCCTGCAACTAAGAACACTGGGTGGGTTTCCTTGAGGCTTGGAGTAAAGACTGCCCAGTGTCCTTTGCACAATTCAGGATCTGGTGGGCGGCTTTAAGTAGGAAATATGCCCTGAACTCATTCAGCGCCTAAAGCAGTGTGTGGTCAACTTTACAGAAAGTCATTTGTAGAAGGAAAGGCCGGTTACCCTTCTTAGACATGGTTGAGAAAAGAGCGAAGGCTGGTTTCAACTTCATCGAGCAGCTGTTTGTCCTTCGGTCAGACTCTTCATAGAGTAGTCTCCATTTTCTGGTGCGAAACAACAGCTATCAACAGGTCACCTCCACTTTCTCTTACTTAACATCCATGTGAGCTCTGTCTCCTGATTGGACCAAGGATGCTGCCTGTGGTGTTTAAGAACCAATGCAGACCAATGCAACATCATTTCTTCTCCTCTTCAGACTTGATACCCCAGCTTTACATCCACATCCTTCTCATCTCTGGCCTTACTCATCTTTTCTCTCTCTCTCTCTCTCTCTCTCTCTCTCTCTCTCTCTCTCTCTCTCTCTCTCTCTCTCTCTCTCTCTCTCTGCTTTTAGTGTCCTGTACATTTTGTCATTAAATGCTGTCCCTTCTTACATGGCAGCAGGCAATCATTTCTTTTAGAAGGCTTTTCAGTGATTCAGTATTGGGGTGTGTGTCTTTCCTATCGACATTTGCTACTTTCTTACCTTGTGCTTATGTTGCCTTTTAACTTCCTGGGAAATGGGCTCCTGGACGGTAAAGAGATTATGGCCATCCCCATCATAACGTACTTGGTCCAGACCTGTGTGCCCCGTGGTACCTCATACCTATGTATTGACTGGCTGTCTGAATATAAGGTACCTTTGTCAGGACATCAGAACTTACCATGGAAGGACAGCACACTGTAGAACTGAACTTTTAATCCCAAATTCAGAGATCAGGCTAATCGTGAGGTCGTTAAGCTGATCTTTCACGAGTTTCATCCTTCAGCTGAGGGATTGAAGGTACAGGGAGAAGAGTGGAGAAAACCGTCAAAGCATCACTCCAGGGCGCTCTGGAGATGGAAGTGGTGATACTTCTCTGGGATGCACAATGAGGAAACAAACCGTGACAAGGAAGTTAGTATAGGAGAGTTGGGCTAGATCCTGGAAACTCCATCAGGGTCACAGGCTGTGCGCCTGAGGTCCAACAGAAGCAGAGTCGTAGGGTCTATCCCAGGGACACCTGATTTGGTTGTACATGGACTGGAGTTTGAGGGTTACTAATGCAACTGAGGTCTGTGTGCATCCATGACAGAACACTTTTCTCAGCTCTCCACTGTACTTTGAGGTTAATTTTCCCAGGGAAACGACACGTGGTGGTCTTTTGGCTTCTGCATCAGACATCAGACATCTGACTTCAGCTATGACTCCTACAATAGAGCATCAAATCCTCTCCCGACTTTCCACATTTATCAATGGGTAGAGTCTTTCCCTCCCCGCAGAGGTTGTGTGTGGATTCCTCTGCTGTGACTTGCCCAAGAGAAGAGACATCAGGAGGTTTTTGTGTTCAGATTTGGGTGTGGAGTTGGAGAATGATACTCCTCCCATGCTGTCCCCTCAGCATGCAACAGGTCTACAATGTTGATGACCACACAGTCCTTCTGAGAAACAAAGTAACCTATCTTCAGAAGGCACTCTGTGTCAACCCTCTTCCCCAGGGCCTCAAGACCTGACAGGACTAGACAGATTAGATGAATAGTATAATATTTAATCTCTTTTAGTTGATTGGATTCTTTTGCTTAAGGGCACAGCTGATTTCTTTTTATCTTGGACCTTGTATTTCTTAGATGATTCAAACCCATTCCTCCTGTCATGCTTTAATTCCTTTCTCTCCTCCGGAAATGCCTCTTAACTACTTAGATGTCAGTTCTCATAATGCCTGCCACCTTGATTTAGAATTGCTTACCTTATCTATTTATTTACTTGGTCGGAGTATCACTATATAGCCCTTGGTGGCCTGGAATTCTATACGTAGACCAAGCCATTGAAAACCTCACAGAGATCTGCTTGTTTCTGCCCCAGATTGCTGGGGTTAAGGGCATGTGCCACCATAACCCACGCCTATTATTCATAATCGTTACTCAGCATATCCTCTACATTGGGTTGTGGATTGCTTGAGGGGAAGGTCTGCTCATGATTTGTCGCTGCTGCATCATGATTTATAGCAGAGCCTGGAACATGACAGATGCCCGATAGTGTTTTATTCTTAACTCCATGACTAACAGAGTGTGCGATGTTATAGTGTAGCTAATAAGAGCCCACATTTTAGCAGCACGGTGTCCAAAGTCACATAAAAGTCAGCACCAAAGATGTGACCTTTGGTACCTTTGTGGCACCTCCACTCACTGGACTGCCTGCCTTCTATCCCTGTACCTAACACCTCCTAGTCTTTCAGGGTTCTAGACACCGTCACTGTGGAAGACCAGAAGGTTAAGCATTTTCCAGCTATAAGGACTCTGTCCAAATAGACTGTGATGCCAATGGGTCCTGTGGAGTCATGAGGTGCAGGCCCTCCTGCTCAGCTGTCTCCTGCACCAGGAAGCTACCCGAGGTGTGGACTCATCTCCACGGGGCAGGGAATTTTGATCTCACTCAGAGCCCCAAATGGTGCCAGCTGTTAGCAAGCAAACAGTAAATATATGTTGGATGCATCAATGAGCTCCCCAGTCATAAAATGACATTTTTCTCTGCTCTCCACTCGTGTCTGTTTCCTGTTGGGCAATAATTTGTGTGGAACTATATAAGTAAATCCTGTCAAAATTATTACCCAGTTCCTAATGATTCTGGAACTCAATTCTCCTCCCCCTTTCCCCATCCCCCTTCTCTCCACTCTTCTCTTCATCCTCTCTCTCTCTCTCTCTCTCTCTCTCTCTCTCTCTCTCTCTCTCTCTCTCTCTCTCTCGGAATGTGAGCAAAGGGCTTAAGTTAGCCTATAATTATAAGATTGAAGGCTTTAGGCTGCTTCTGTGCCCAGGTGGATCAACTCTCCATAAAAATATGTGGAAATTGTACACACCCATGTTTTAATGTGGCCTGAAAGTTTTACTTTGGGGTGTGGTGCACGCAGTTTAGGCCACAAAACACGTTTTCTGAGAAGTGCTGCTTTGAGAGAGACGGCTCTGGAAACTTGGACAGGAAGTGTGAGTGCACTCCAGTGGAGGACAGCAACGTTGAGAGGCTGCCAGCCCCGTTCCCAGCATTAGTCACAGCTGGGCACCAGGCAGCCGCCTGGAATTGTATGGAAAGGTGGTTTGCCTTGCTCTGTGTCACAGCTTCTGGAGACTAGACTGCAGCATATTTTACATAGAGCCATCTGGGATAAAGAATTGTATATTCTGTTTACTTCAGCATCTTACTTAGATCTATTTCTATACAGAAGCCGAAGAGGCTAAGACCGCATTTGTAAACATGCCCTGGAATGGCCTGCAGAAGTGGTCAGGTCATCTTCCAGTGTAAATTTTAGGGCAGATGTCAGCAAACTCCAGCCCCTGGACCAAACGCAACATGCATCTTACTTTATAAAATAAAGTTTTTATTTGAATATGGCTGCACTCACTGTTTACCTACCCATCTAAGGCTGTTTTCACAAAAGCACAGCTGCCTAGCTCAAGTGTGTGGTCCACTAAACTGAGAATATTTAATCTGTCCCTTTGAGAAAGAGTGTGCCAATCCTTGATTTAGGAGGTGAAGTTACCATTTGACCATGAGGGGTGCTGTATCCTAATTATCCGTTACCTTAGCTCCTTCCCTGAGCAGGAATAAGTTCCATGATGGCAGGACTATCTTTCTCACTCATTGCTAGATATCTGGGAACTTGTATAAAATAAGTGCTTACTAGGTATCAAAGTAGACGAAGAAGAGAGATAATTAAATGTGCCCTTGATAGACTCCCATATCGCCGGACCTTTGAAATCCATGTCGATTTGTTTGACGTTATATATTAATTGTGTGTGTGTGTGTGTGTGTGTGTGTGTGTGTGTGTGTGTGTGTGCGTGTGTGTGTGTGTGTGTGTGTATTGTGAGGTGTGTGTGTGGCATATGTGTGTACGTGTGTTTGTGGTGTGGTGTCTGTGTGTGTGTGTGTGTGTGTGTGTGGTGTGTGTGGTGTATGTGTGTGTGTGGTGTGGTGTGTGTGGTGTGTGTGGTGTATGTGTGATGTGTATGTGTGTGTGGTATATGTGTGTGTGTGTTTGTGGTGTGGTGTGTGTGGTGTGGTGTGTGTGTGGTATGTGATGTGTATGTGGTTGCTGAGTGTGTGTTGTGTTTTGTGTGTGTGTGTGTGTGTGTGTGTAGTGTATGATGTGTATGTGGTCGCTGAGTGTGTGTTGTGGTGTGTGTGTGTGAGTGTGTGTTGTGGTGTGTGTGTGTGTGTGTGTGTGTGTGTGTGTGGTGTGTGTATGTGATAGAGTCTCATGTATCTCAAATTGGTGTCAAATTCACTATGTAGGTGAAGATGCCCATGCTCCCAATCTCTTTGTTTCCTGGGCTAGAATTGGAGGCATGAGTCAACATTCCTGGCTTATATTATTTGTTTTGATAAATATTTCACAATTGATTCATATGTATTTAATGAATTCCATTTTTTACTTTATAGGTGTCTCCACAGAAAATTTTAATCTTTGAAGTATAATAAAAATTTTAGCAATCCCAATACAATTTCAAGAATATTTTAGTATCTCTGTACTTAACCTATTTTACTAGTTTGCAATAAACAGATATGTATTTTCCCATAGTTCTAGAGTTCTGGTGCCTCCTGTCCTCACTCTCATATGAGTGTCTTCTGTAGGTCTCTCTCTCTCTCTCTCTCTCTCTCTCTCTCTCTCTCTCTCTCTCTCTCTCTCTCTCTCTCTCAACATCTCTGGTTCTTCTATGAGTACCGACTTTTCTTCTTTCTAGAACACCAGCCAGATTAGGTTAGGCTCACCCTAATGGCTGGTTCATAATTTAATTACCTTGTTAGTGGCCATATCTTCAAATGCAGCCATATTCTGAGGGACTGGGAGGTGGGGATCTCAATGAATGAATTTAGAGGAGACAAAATCCACTCTGCAGTATGTCCATATCTCTCCATACTTGCTTCTTTTCAGCAGATCGTAAATACTGGCTTAAAATCACATGTGAGGAAACTCATTACACTGGTCCCCACAAATGATATGGAGCCTCCTGCCTGCTGAGCAGATCTCTTTCATTGTCTATCATAGTATCGAAATGTGATGTAGTTTTTCTTTTTTTATTTTAAGTATCCATTGCCATATTGAAAACGATCTTAATTTAGTTAATCCAATAATTCACAAGTAATTTTATTCAAAGGCAAGCTGCAGATTGTGTGTAAACAGGATTGTCAATGCCTCTAAGCCCAAGGTCTGGTCACTGGGAGTTCTGACCTTTGGAAACTCGCATGGCCTGGCATTTTCATGTGTTGTGACTTTTGTGTCTGTTGGTTTGGACATCCCTTGTGGCCTCAGACGGGGTCTTCTTAGGGAGCCACAAGCCCTTGAGGTTCAGTCCCAGCACCACTCAGAGAAGAGAAGATGGACTGATGTTAACAGCAAGATGCATAAAGACACTAAATGTGACACGCGGCTATAGGACAGAGAACAAACAGATTGATGCTCCATGTGCTGTGACGGGAGAAATTATAAACACGAAAGCAGCAAATGAGTGAGATGAAAGATGCAGACAGACTTGGGGGCAACAGAGGGGAAGGAGATTAAAACCAGAAAGGACAGAGAAGAAAGGGAGCAGAGAAAATCATATGAAGGATGGAGGAGATCAGAAGAGTAAAAAAAATAAGTTAAAAAGAAATATTTCCTGATAATGAAAAAAATTGTAACCAACTTTGAATATGTGTAAGAAGGTGGATAAAAATAAAAGGATTAAATCCATTTAAAACACTAAAAGGATAATGCCAGGTGTAGGTGGCTCCCTCCTTTAATCCCAGCATTCTGGAGGCAGAGGCAGCAGGATCTCTGTGAGTTCGAGGCCAGCCTGCTCTACAGAGTGAGTTCCAGGACAGGCTCCAAAGCAATACGAGAAACCCGGTCTCATCCACTAAAAGGATAAAGTCAAAATACTGCTGGGAGTGTAGTAGAAAAGGGGGAGGCGGGGAGGAGACAGAAAAAGATAGAAAGACAGGGAATGCATGAAGATGGGCACAGAGTGACAGCAGATGGCCATAGGAGTAAGAGGTAAAAAGGTTAACGGTTTTAAAAATATGGTGAAGTAAATCATACGAAAAGTACAACTTTAAAAAAATAGAAGTAGGGGAAACAGCAAAAAGTACAACAAAACCCAGACAAGGCGCTGGAAAAGCAATTCTCTAGCCCATGAGTACTGGAGATTTAGACATGTCAGTGGGATGGTGGGGGTGATCCTTGAGCGTGTGGACTGTCGTGCATGTGGTGTCTTTTGGATTGTGGACATCTTTATTGCCTGTGTACTGTCCTTCCTGTGTGTGTACATCTTTCTGTGTGTGTGTACATCTTCCTGTGTGTGTACATCTTCCTGTGTGTGGACATCTTTCTGTGTGTGGACATCTTTCTGTGTGTGGGCATCTTTCTGTGTTTGTACATCTTCCTGTGTGTGTACATCTTCCTGTGTGTGTACATCTTCCTATGTGTGTACATCTTCCTGTGTGTACATCTTTCTGTGTGTGGACATCTTTCTGTGTGTGGGCATCTTTCTGTGTGTGGGCATCTTTCTGTGTGTGGACATCTTCCTGTGTGTGTACATCTTTCTGTGTGTCAGTATCTTTCTGTGTGTGGGTATCTTTCTGTGTGTGGGCATCTTTCTGTGTGTGGGCATCTTTCTGTGTGTGGACATCTTTCTGTGTGTGGACATCTTTCTGTGTGTGAGCATCTTTCTGGGTGTGAGCATCTTTCTGTGTGTGTATACCTTCCTGTGTGTGTATATCTTTCTGTGTTTGTACATCTTTCTGTGTTTGTACATCTTCCTGTGTGTGTACATCTTTCTGTGTGTGAACATCTTTCTGTGTTTGTACATCTTTCTGTGTGTGGGCATCTTTCTGTGTGTGGGCATCTTTCTGTGTGTGTACATCTTCCTGTGTGTGTATATCTTTCTGTGTTTGTACATCTTTCTGTGTGTGGGCATCTTTCTGTGTGTGGACATCTTTCTGTGTGTGGGCATCTTCCTGTGTGTGTATGTCTTTCTTGCATGTGGATGTCTTTTTTGCTTATGGCTTGTGTTGTGCTTGTGCTGGTCAAGTGCCCAATGTTGCTTCCTTTTAGTAGCGTCCTTCTTTGCATATGGGATCACACTTTGCTTTCTAGGCTGTGAGATCGACTACTTCTCCATCCTGCCAGTCTTCCCAGATTGTACCACCCATGTTAGCTGAAGGAGGGTTCCCAAGTGTACTAAGAGTTGAAGAAGCAGCCACAGGTTGGGGTCCTCTTTGTGCTTCCAGACCTCCCTGATGCTCATCATGCACAAAGAAGGCATGTGGAGATGCCAGTGTTCTGTGAGCACGCCAGAGTTCTTGACTCTGTGGTATGACCTAAGGCTCATGCACAGCAAATTTCTAAGGTATTCTTAGTAGAAGAGGCCTATTCCTGGCCACTCAGGGCAAAGTCACGTTTCTCAGTGTACCTCACCCCTTGAGCCGAGAGCCCCCCCCCCATCACTGACTTTTTAGTGTTTCAGTTCTGGGTCCTTAACTTCCTATTTTCTGTCAGAGCAATCTCACCCTCAAGCTGTGTCAGGGTATAGTCAAGATTCCTGACAGTGGTCGCTTCACCTCCTCAGGTCCCCAGGACGGCTCAGTTGTGAACAGCAGATTCCCTCTCATGATGGTGCCACTGCCCTCTGAATATACTGAGTGACAGCATGACATTGCTCTCCACTACTGACCCATCTGTCTCACCATGACTGGCAACAGGATTTGAGGCTGATGAATGTCCTGGGCTTGACTGAGGGTAGAACCTGCCAGGGTTCTATCCTGGGTGCTGTGTCCTGGGGTGCTGTTCTGTCCTGGGGTGCTGTCCTGTCCTGGGGTGATGTCCTGTCCTGGGGTGCTGTCCTGTCCTGGGGTGCTGTCCTGGGGTGCTGTCCTGTCCTGGGGTGCTGTCCTGTCCTGGGGTGCTGTCCTGTCCTGGGGTGCTGTCCTGTCCTGGGGTGCTGTCCTATTCTGGGGTGCTGTCCTGTCCTGGGGTGCTGTCCTGGGGTGCTGTCCTGGGGTGCTGTGTCCTGGGATGCTGTGTCCTGGGTGCTGTGTCCTGGGGTGCTGTCCTGTCCTGGGGTGCTGTCCTGTCCTGGGGTGCTGTCCTGTCCTGGGGTGCTGTCCTGGGTGCTTTGTTCCAGTAGCCGAAGCTCTGCTTCTCTCCCCTGCAGGAAGCTGTGTAGTTGAGCGCAGCTCTGCTAGGCTCTCTTCTTTTGTCACCCACGTGTCTCTCTCTGTACTTTGCAGTTCTTTTATTGCCACCTTTGTGACTTTCTAGACTTTTCAATTCTTTCTATCTTCTGTCCTCTCCCTCACGGGTCACAGAGTCTTACCCAGAAGTCCCTATGACACAGTCATTTTTAAAAGTCTGCTGATACCGCTGTTACTTTTCTAGACCCAGTGATAAAAATGGCTTCGGGGAGGAATTTGGTCTCACAGTTGAAGGGAACACAGTCCGGTAGGGTGGGGAAGCACAGTGGCTGGGTCCACCTGGTTTGTGGTGGTGGGAAAACACGGCATCCAGTCACACCACCACAGCAGAGAGGAAGCAAAGGGCCCGAGGCCACGCTGTGAGTAATGCTCTGAAGCTCCCAGAAGGTTCCTACTGCTACTTAGACCTCCTGTTCCAAATGTCCACAACACTCCCAAACAACGCAATTGTTCAAATGTGTAGGTCTGTGGAAGGCATTTCACATATAAAGCATAACAATGGAAAAATATTTAGTAATTCTGGAAGTTCTGTGTGATGTTTCTAATAGAAAAATCAAGTTTCAATATAAAAATACATGCATTTATTTAGTAAATTGTTTAGTATTTATTTGTTCATCCAGCACCAGACACATTTCTAGGTCATGGGGATTTGGTAGGACACAGAAAGATGTCTGCTGTTATGGAGCCTCACGCGTGGTGGGAAACACCGCTAACAAACATCCAGATAAGAGACACAGGTGGCATGGAGAAGTAAAGGGGAGCAAAGCAAGCAGGGAACAGTAGGATGGGAGGCACAGCAACGCTTGTGTCGGTTTCTTTTCTGTTGCTATGACAGAAAGCCCCGACTTAGGCAACTTAATGGAAAAAAGTTTCTTCTGGCTTGTAGTTCAAGGGCACCGTCTTCTCCGGCAGGGAAGTCAAGGCCGCAGGAACCTGGGTGAGCTGCTCACATCGGTACACAGTCAGGAAACAGAGTCGTAAATTCCAGTGTGGGCTCATAGTCTCCTTTTTATACAATCTCCTATCTTATCCCAAGGAATCATGCCATCCTTCAATTAATCTAAACAAGAGAATCTTGACTGGTACGCCAGAGCCCTAGGTCATTCGGTGGCATTGCAGCCTCTCTGTCAGCAGGGTCTGCAGGGTCATGGCACTTGAACAATGCCTGGATTCAAACAAGACAGCTCGTGGTTGGAGGGCCCGGGGAGAAGAGTCCATGAAGAGAGTGCATCAGGTGCAGAAGACACAACATGAGGTAAGAAGTTGCCTGAGCGTGTGGAGCGTCTCAAGGGGCCAGAGTGACTGGAGAAGTGTAAAGAAAGCCAGGGCTCCGGCACCACGAATGTGGGCCATAAAGCATCTTCAGTCACTTCCCCCGTTACCTGAAACATCCCTGTCACACATGTGTATTACCTTAGGAAGGACATGCATACATACACAGACACAAACAGAAACACATGCAGTGCCCGCGCACACACGATACACACACGTTTTGGCATAAAACTTTCCCCAGATCATATTCCTTTTGCACTGAAATTGTCCTCGATCCCAGGTGTCGGGGTGTTTGGACAGCCACCGGGGCTGTGTCTCATTCTAGAAAGAGCAAAGATCCCTAGCTGGAAACCCAGAGGGAGGTGTTTGCTCAGATGGGCTCAGACAAGCAAGGCGGCCCTGATTTATAGGCAGTGATGAAGGTGTTAATGTCTGCTGGGTGGGGGGGGGGTGCTCTCCTCTCTCCATTCTTTCTGGCTGAGTCTAGTGATGACCTAATTGGCCACAGAGACAGGAGCAGATGGCTCACCTAATAACAACCCTTTATGTTCAGGGCTGACCTCTTTGGGGGCTTAGTTTCTGTACTGTGGATGACCCTGTGGGCTGTTGTCATTAATCAAACATGCTCATTGGGTGCACCAAGTCTGCTGGATAAATTAGGCCAACAAGGCGTGCTCATACTGGCTCACTTCAGCTCTGACCTAGGCTCACGTTGGGGTTTCCCATTAAACACTAAGTTCTGGGGATGTGCAAGTGTGTGTGCACACACACGCACATGCATGCACGCACACATGCACACCCACACACAGGCACACCTGCATGCACACACATGCACATGCATACACACACACACACACACACACACACACACACACACACACTGTGAATCAAGGGCTTTATTTGCACCCAGACCTGACTAATTCTTGTAGCTAGACTCTTCACCTACTCATGTTCCCCCAGTCCCAGATGGTTTGACGATTACCCACACTAAGTCTGATCTCTGCTTCTGTGCTTTCAATATTAGTGACTGGGGCCGTCTGTGTGGTAGTGAAGTGGTCTGAGTTCTGATTGTCGCGGGAATGAGGCCACAGACTTCCCATGCTGGTGTGGATGAGGAGGAAGGGCCTTGGGGACATATACACCCTCTTTTTCTTTAGACTGAATGTGTTCCTTCCAGGCAAAGTCAAGATCATTGTTATCAGCTTGCAAAGTCAAAGGCATTCACACTCTACAGTGACACCGTGGACAGCTGTAGTGAACACAGCGGTGACAGCCTAGGCAACCAGGGATCAGAATAGAGATGCTCTATCCCGTCCAGCCGAGAGGTCCTGGAGAAGACACTGGAACAAAGACAGGACTTTCCTTGAGAGCTGAAACCTAGAGAGGTTTCTGTATCGCCGTCCCAGTCGTAAAGTCCTGGGATGGCGAGCGAAGAGGGAAGCAAATGCCAGGGACAAGCTAATCGGCACCTCACCAGGCCACAGAACTTCAGACAAGTCCATTTTCCTCAGAGCCAATCAGAGTCTTCAATGCAAGGGGTGGCTGTTCAACTCAGCCAACGTTTCTAATGAAGTAATGCTGTTTTATTAGCAACATAGTTGCTCTTTGAAGAGAAACTTTTTTCTCTAAATTTTGATACTTCAGAGTTTTATGAGTCTCTAATAACGGGAGAGAAAAGCGGTATGTTTTCTGGCTTCCATCAGCATCACCATGGATGGATGCAGTTCTCTGAGTCGATTCTCAGCTTCTGAACCAGGGCTGGACAGGCCGAGGGGGGGATGGAATGGAAGGCACAATGTCCTTGGGTCTTGTTGCTTTCCTCCCAGCTCTATTTTTATTATGGGGTGATTCTGGGCCGCTTCCTGTTATTATTACACGTATTGTTGTTAGAGGAAGCCAATTCGTTTTAATATTAGTGGGAGCAGAGCATAATCAGGAAAAGAATCTGCTACCAAAAAGGAAACATGGAACACGAACTGTTGCTGCTTTGCATTCCGAAGCCCGAGCCCAAATAAACAACACAGAGCAGCAAGAGAGACCAAGGGAATGGTGGGCAGAGCGCCTTCCCCAAAAAACACATACTCTGGTGCTGTGGACATCATACACACAACATATATATATATATATATATATATATATATATATACACATACATACATACATACATACATACATACATATACATATCACTACACATAGCCTACATGACCCAGACACACCTTCCACACACGGCACCCCATACACATATATACACCATGCATACCACACACATACACGTACCTCA
>JANBXA010000395.1:1987500-2062500 GCA_030556225.1 Cricetiscus sungorus | reverse complement strand
AGCTCCCTAGCGAGCATGGCGGCCTGCCTATGATCCCAGCACTTGGGAGAGGCCAGCACAGAGACATCTCAGCACCAAGCTGGCAGATAGTCTAGGAGAATTGGTAGACAGAAGACCCCGCTTCAGTAAGTAGTGGACACTGACCGAGGAAGACATTGGCATCAGCCTCTGTCCTTCACACACACGCACATACAAGTGAATATCCATACACATGTGTGCACACACCCATGTACACATCTGCAATACAACACATACATAAGCAAAATAACAGTAACACTGATAATGATAACAACAACAAAAGTGAACCTGTGGGGCTAAAGAGATGGCTCAGTAGTTAAGAGCACTGACCGCTCTTTCAGAAGACCCAGGTTCAATTCCCAGCATCCACAGTAGTTCACACCTGTCTAACTTCAGAATCCAACACCCTCACACAGACACACATGCAGGCAAAACATCAATGCACATAAAACAAAAATAAATTTTAAAAATCAACCGTGAACTCAGAGCTCGCCTCTCTCTTTGTTGACACATTACCTTTGCGGCATGCTATTGATTCGAGTTCCTTATCTTTCCTTAGTGAGCGAGAGCTTTGTTGAATTCCCTTGGGCAGGGGCTGGAGAGCTGTCCTGACAGGATCCGCCTTCTCCCCCATGTGTCTCAGCTGAAATGGAGACAGGGTGAATGCAGAGAAACATATCTCTATGCATGTTCTCTCCCTGTGCGATTAACTGGATACTCACATCCACACATCCTGAGGGTGTTGTTGGAAGCTTCTGGAAACATTTCACTTCGGATTTGAAAAGACTTAAAAACTGACTCATGGGCTTGGCTGTAGAAGTTATTCCTTGTCAGAGGAACTATGTACAGATTTGGGCCAAAAGATGCATTTGACTGGAGAGAGGAGATTTGGGATGAGATTTGAACAGTTGTCAGCAAAGAAATTAAACAGCCTAAGAAAACGTCCTCAGGGTGATGCTTTTCTGCTTAGATAGTATTACTTGTAGGCGCCTTCTAGCTGGGATCCAGATATAGAATACTGTCTGGAAAAATTTATCCCAGCATTGTTTGGCTTCCTTAGCATGGTGCATGTCAGTCAGATTGTGAATAGCTGGGTCTTTTGGAAGTAGGAAATGGCTCAGAGTCTGGGTGACTCCACCTAAATTTAGGACTCGGGGGTCATTCATCTCAGTGTCAACTCGATGGAATTTAGAGTCACCGTGGAAACAAATCTCTGGGCGTATGTTTAAGAAGTCTCCTAGATTATTAGTTCAGGTAGGAAGACCACCCTGGATGTCGGCGGTGCCACCAGGGGCCACACAAAAGGAGAAAGGAGGTGAGCACAAGCCACCCTTGCTTATGTCCAGCCACCTCATGCTGCCACACGTCCCAGCCACGGTGGATTGTGTCACCAAGATTGTAACCCAGAATAAACCCTTTTATCGGTGGTTAAGATGCTTTAGTCAGGTGTTTTGGCTTAGCAATGAGACAAGTGGCTGGTCTCCATGCTGAGGGGCAGAGAGGAGATGGATGCATGCGTGGCTCTGATGTGAGGACTTCCTCCTTAGGCCTCCTTATCTCCTCTCTGGACATGGACAAATGAATTATGGATTAAAAACCATCTCATCTTATGTCATGGGGACCTCAGGGCCAAAAGGGAGCATCATGATCTCTCTGGGAAGCCACCTTTCCCAGTGTGTACAGATTTGGGATTGGGCTGTGTCTGGGTTCTCGGCCACTCCTTCAGGTTGATGGCCCTTCTTGGACAACCCCACATGAATCCTGTAAGTCAATGTACTATAAGACAGGCCAGATAGTTTTTGACTAGAGAAATGAAAGGCAGCCACCGAGGGAGAGAAATCGCACAGCTTTGAGACCCCTTGTGGAAATCTGCAAGCCAGACCAAGGCTGAAAAGGCTACAGTGAGAAGGGTCAGAGGTCCTGGAACTCACTCTGTAGACCAGGCTGGCCTCAAACTCATAGAGATCCTCCTGCCGCTACCTCCCAAGTGCTGGGATTAAAGGCGTGCCCCACCAACATCCAACTTGTTCAATAGGTTAGCACTCAAGAATAAGATCCAGATGAAGAACAAAGAAGAGCTAGAGTGAGGAGCAATCCTGGACGGACTCATCAGTGTTATTTGTCTAGCAGCGTATCTGACGGTGACAGTGACCTACTGAGACTGATGGGACTGGCTTTACTTCCACTTCCAAAATCTTGAGCAGGTTCATCTTTGGTCCAGTTCTGAACTGGAACGAGGCTAACGAGGGATGGAGACAGGACCCTGTGACTGTGAAACACTGCTGAACTGACTGAGCAGAGGTACAGTCAATACTGCTTATTAATTTGGTATACATATTTTATTCTTCTAATTAAAACACTAAAAGAAAGGTGTGTGTGTGTGTGTGTGTGTGTGTGTGTGTGTGTGAGAGAGAGAGAGAGAGAGAGAGAGAGAGAGAAAGGTATGTACAGGTACCCACCGAGGCAAGAAAGCCTCAATCTGCTGGCTCTGGAGTTCCTTGGCATGCTCAGCTGCCCTGAGTAGGTATAGACACTGGAAGTTGAGTTCTATCCTCTGCAAGAGCAGCAAGGACTCTTAATCACTGAGCCATCATCTTCCAGCCCCCACAGGGTACACTTTCACTTTCTGGATTTAAATAAAGACACTGAAAAAAAAATCACGCTTGTGTCTGTCACAAGGTGACTCTCCTAGATAGGTAAATACTTCCTAGACAGTTCACCCGTATCAATCCATTCATCTTCAGTGTGCCACGGCTTCCATGAGCACATCCCCTTTAAGGTTCAATAACTGAAACACCAATATACCAAATGCCATATACTAGCCACATTTTGTATTCCTCAGTAATACAGGGAAAAGAAAGGAAAATGAAACACATGTATACACACAAGTACACACATGCAGTCTACATGGATACATCCAAGGAAAGAGTAAGTACTCGTAATTACTACAGTCACCATTTATGCACCAGGTCTGATTATCATAGCTAGTACCTGTAGTTTCTTCCTTCCATTCTCTTTCTATTGCTTTTGCCAAGAGGAGAGCCTTCTGCAGGTCCAAGCTCCATGTCTGATGCAACAATCCAAACCTTAACCCTGTTAGTTATGCTGTCTTCACTGAGGTATGACTTCCTTTGCTCTCTACCCCAGTGTGGCATCTAGACTGTCTACTTCCCTCCCTCCTGTCCTCCAACTGGAGTGGTGCTTCAGTTTCCCTTTGCTAAGGTCTGTGGCTCCAGACAACCCAAGGTTTCAGGCGGACGGAACAGAACACAGTTAAGGCTTTCCTGCCTTTCTCAAGATCACCCAACCTGTCTGTGTCTTCTGAAAGCCACAGGCAATCTTCTTGGATTTTCTTTTTGAGCAACTTCCAAATTCTCTCTGAGACATGGCCTTGGAATTCAGAGCATATTAGACCTTTCACCTTTGATCCCCCTTAAGAATGTTCCACTTGGAAGCCAAAGAAAGAAAAGAGGAAAAAGGAGGAGGAGGGTCCGGGAGGAAGAGGAGAAGGGGCGGGGAGGAGAGGAGAACAGATTTTCCCAGAGAGAACCGTATTGAAGGAGCTTCTTGCCCTAGGCCCTCTGGCTGTCCTTCACGTCGTTCATGGGGTGGAGCTCTTTTCTGAGTTGTTGCGTTATGTAAAAACCATGGAATAGCAGTGAAGTCACATAATTCTTGGGACCTGGGAGCTATGTGATTTCAAAACTGTGAAATAATTTTGGAAACATAAACTGAAAAATTATTCTCCAATCCTGTACAAGGCATTTTTTAAGAAAATTGATTTGTAGAAGGCTTAAAATAACACAAATTGTAGTTTGACAAAATATTGAACACTCAGTTCATGACAGAAATGGGGAGAGGAGGGACCAAGATTTTCATTGGCCAAGTTTCAACATGTAAGTCAAGAGGCATCAACAGAGAATTCACTCCAGGCCTATTCACATAGTTTCCATTGGGCTTGTGTTACCAAGGTTAGAGGCATGGTAGAATTCACCAGTGGGAAGACACAGAAGGACTGATGGCCTCTGTCCTCTATGCCTTTTTCACTTTTCTGATGGCTTCTGCTAAAGCCTTGGCATTTTCAATGGAAGACTCAGAGGAATGCCAGGCCAAGTCACGGTGGAAGCTGAGCAAGCGGAAACCTGAAGACTCCTGAACTGGGATCAAAACAAGTCCTTGAGGAGGGATGTCCTTCTGGGCGCTGCAAATATGCGTTGCTTTTATTGGTTGATAAATAAAGCTGATTTGGCCAATGGTCAAGGGGATATAGTTAGGTGGGAAACGCAAACAAAATTACAGAGAGAAAGAAGGTGGAGTCAGAGAGATGCCATGTAGCCATCAGAGAAGGTGTGAGGTAACAAGCGAAGAGCATCATGGTAAAATATAGATTATCATCAATGGGTTCATTTATAGGTAGTGCTAGCTTCTAAGAAGCCTGAGCCAACAATTACAATCAATATTAAGCCTCAGAGCGGGCAAACTGGTGGGCGGAACAGAAACCCCAAGTCACAAGCCCTCCCTTCGTTAGGTTGGTTTGGGCATGTATTTTGCCACGGCAATGTGAAATGACTGCTAGAAATGTCCAGTTCTCTCGCCGTGAAGTAAGAAAGCAGCCCGAGCATGTCTGTGTGTCATTTCACAGCATCCTTGTGAGACTGGGCTCCAGGGACCCACAACATTAGCTGGTCTGATGCCACATTATTAAGTCACCTTCCCTTCACATGTCCTGACTCACTCTGGTGTTTTCTGTACTATACTACTCCTGAGAAAGCCAGGCAGCCACTGAGCCAGGCACTGTATCAGGGGTCCATTGGCTGGCGAACGACCATCCCAAGATTTCAGGTACCAGTGCAAGGCTGGCAGGAAGATATCAGATGGACTTTTGTGAGTCTAGGATAATAGCTTACATCATAGAATTAGTGTGAGGCTGAAACTTGTAAAACTCTGAATATAGTGTCTGGCATATAGTAGCAACTAAGTAATTATTAGGTATTATATTTATTATCATGATGAGCTAAGGCATTGGATGTATTTCCTTGTTGAAATATCAGTTCCCAGGCAGAGACAATGCATTCAGCTCCCACTGGCCATTGCTCTATTACATGAGCAGACAGCTGGGAGAAATGTTTGTCGCTGTGCTGCCCCTTAGAGGAACAGGACAGAGCAAGGTCCTGCCCTGGACGAAGGAGCAAGAGCTGGCCAATACAGGAAGCAGGAGAGTGGGAGCTCTGGGATATTCCCAGGAGCCCTCCCGGATGTAGGGACTGTCCTAGCTCTCTAGACTATGTAGGTGTCATCATAGCCTGGACCTGCTGGTCCCTGAGTTCAAAACCCTCTAAGAAGGGAAGCAGTAACATGATTTGATACTGGGCCGCCTTTATTGTTACTTGACCGTTTTGGTGCATTTGTTAAACACGGTTTGTTTATGGTCTCACAATTTAATGGAAGGTTCCCGTGGGAGAGAACATACTTACAAACGTATGATGTGCCATCAGATATTGCAAGCACTTTGGCAGAGCACGCGTGCTCAGCATGGCTCTTCCACACAGGACACAGCGGAGTAGCACCAGGAAGAAGGACTTTTCTGGTCTGCATTTGACTGGCTATGGACCCTATAGCCTGCCTTCCCCAGCTCGGTTCCATGTCCCACCGTGGGACATGGGGAAGTTAATTCCTTTCTTTGGACTCACTTGGGTCTGATCCTAAATTCTGAACATAAGAGTTGACACGGGAGCCTGGCCGTTGCCCCTCCCAGGTCATTTCCTCCCTTAATGAGAACAACCTGAAATAAGCAAGAATCAGCAAAACAAACCACTTCTCAGCAGAAGGCCTATTGGGCTTGGCAACACACAGCTTTGGTGGCGAAGCCAACGCCTTGTCCGAGGGACCCTTGCCACTGACTGTATAGGGACACCAGTGGAAAGTATGAACTCTGAAGTCAGGTAGCCTGAGCCTAAATCTGGGCTTTTTCGTTCATTCATTGTATGGTCTTGGGCAAGTTCCAGGACACTGAGTTTCAACTAATTCATCATGCAACAGGAGTGATAAGTATTAATCATAGGATGGCAAGGGACAATTTTAGTGATTGGCATACTGTAAGCTCCCAACACGTGCGGTAACTATTTTGGAAAGACTCCTGACAGGGTACATTATCTGGCAAGGGTCCTGATTTCCATGTCTTGGGGGCTGTCAGTCAACAGTCTAGGGTCAAGTGTGCATTGTTCCTGGTCAAGACACAGACTTAAAGAACTCGGTTTGTTCACTCTGGCTGCAGACATGGGCTGCAGTTCATGGGCCCATATACCATGGGCTTTCTTCTCTACAGGCTGCCGACTATGTACTGTACACACCTGCTCTTCTCTACCTAAAGGGATGCGAACTTGATCAGCACGTCTGACTCCTGAATCTGCCCTTCAGCAATGACAGAAAAAAATAAAAAAGACAGATTAGAGTCCTAGCTTCTATTCATGCTGGTGATTCTGGGATGGTCACTGTCTTAGTTGCTTTCTTATTTCTATGACAAAGTACCAGCGTGAAGCAGCTTGAAGGAGGAGGTGAGCTTTTTCTAGGGGATGTAGTCCATTGTGGGGAAGGCATGGTGGCGGGAGGATTCTAGTCACGTTGCACCCTTGAGGTCCAGTCCGCAATGACCCACCTCCTCCAGTGAGGCCCCACCTACCTAAAGACGACACACCTTGCTCCAGTAGAATTACTATCTAGGAATCAAATGTTCAAACGCGTGACCCTATAGGAAACATTGACATTCAAACCACACTTCACAGCCCATGGTGGGAACTGGCTCAACAGTATATCCCTCCCCCCTTCTCTATCTCACACTCCCCTTTTCCCTGCCAGGATCTCAAAGAAACGGGTTTCACAGAAAACTTCATTCTCCATCTATTTATCAGGAACCCAAACCACGACGTTCATTGACACGTGCCTCGGAGCGAGTTTAACACTGGCTAAATGAGGTGCAAGGTCATACAGCTACCTGTGTGCAATCATAACTGTCTAGACAGCCAGCCCAGGTCTAAGCGCAGTTTTTGCTGGCTTGAATTATTTGGGTTGGCTTGCCCAGACAGTTCTGGACACCCTCCAAAATTCTCCCAGCCCCCGCTTTCCTTTAGTCTTGGGGATTTAACCTCTGAAGTTGGCAGGCTCAGAGAACAGCACAGAATTCTGTGGAGGGTGGATGTGGCTGTTCCCACCAGCCAGCAAAGGTAGAGGTGAGGCAGCGCTTCTCTGCTGAGACAGTGTGGTCCTCCCACCTCTGCTGAGCCTAGAGACGAGGCTCAGGATGCATTCCCCAGGGATCAATACCATTATCCAAGGGGAGGTGTAAACATGGGTGTGGAGGTATGTCTGGAAATGGAGCAGGTGTGAGTTCTCACAGCAGGCTCACCTTGGCTCACCCAGACTGTTCTTCCAAACTGTAGAGCTGATGTGACCGATGCATGCCCTGGCCCTTGAGATAAACCTTCTAGCTGAGCATGGACCACTCCTATAGTCACTAGTGCGGAGAAGGGGAGGAGATTCAACCATGAGCGCCCTCTCCATCTTCCTTAGTACACTTAAGGTGAAAGAAGGGAAAAGGGCCAGGAACCCAGGATGCCAGACTCCAAAGGGAGTGGTTATGCATTTCAAGAGAACCAATGGTATAGTGACAAGGATGAGGATTTACTGAGGGTGTCCCTGTGCTGTGCACTGAGCTAGGCAGGCAGTGTGCTGAATATATGGCCTCATCACAGCTCACATTTGGAGATGAGGATAGTATATAGAGAGGGAATGAGATGAGCGTTGACTGAGGTGTGTCTGAGCCCTAGTTTGCAATCTCGCCCATCACAGCTGGAATGCTGGACTCTGAACATCTGGGCTGGGGTCCTTCTGATGTTTCTCATTACTGTCATCAGCACTTATGCTCAAGGTGACACACTATAAGTTGAGTACTGCATGAATGGTACAAAAGGAAGTTAGCTGTTCACCTCCCTCCTTGAAATCACCGTGCTTTTCATCTTGTTTCCCTGTAACGGTTGCATTCAATTATTCAGCAGTTTCCACACTGTCTTCCAGATACTATGCTTCTTCCAGCTTCTCAGTCAGTGTGGGGGTGAGGTCACACACCCCCTGGTGTGTCACAGCCTCACCTCCTGCTGGCCCCCCGCCTCCATTTTGTTGGGATAACCTTTAGGAAGGTGCCTTCTCCAATGGCATCACAAGAACGGAAGCTGACTTCATTCCTCCCACTGTCACTGGAGCAGAGTTGCAGAGAGCACAGGATTAGTTGGCAGAAGAAAAGGGATTTGGGATTTGGATTCCTTGGATGTATTTAGTGGGCTCTTCACAGGATGTGTGAAATCATTATTATGGGGCCACCACTAGGTGCCAAGCAACGCTATGAGCACCGAGGACAGTCAGTGGGTGAAAACCAAGAGCCTTCTCTCACCATGTTAGCTTCCCGGTAAAGCAAATAGGCATGCACGTAATAGAACAGTACGTGCAGGGATGAGAAATGAGCAGGGTGAGGAGTGACATATGTGTGCACATGAGAATCTCTCTCTCTCTCTCTCTCTCTCTCTCTCTCTCTCTCTCTCTCTCATACACACACACACACAACACACACACGCACACACGCACAGAGAGAGAGAGAGAGAGAGAGAGAGAGAGAGAGAGAGAGAGAGAGAGAGAGAGAGAAGTGTTCATTGGGTAGCCAAAGATGGTCACAGTGGATGATAAAGAGGGACCACAGATCTACAGACACAAGGAGCAGAGACCCTGGGGTGGGAATGGGCTTGGTGTGTTGTGAAACAAGAAAGGAGGTTCACAAGTTTGGGCAGGGGTTGCTGTGAATGGCAGGAATTAAAGATGGAGAGACATCAGGGCATATGTTTTTAGGAGGCTTGCCAGGTCTAGCTAGACTGTTGCAGGGTATGTGGGGCTGGACGACACGGTTGAGCTTCTATCTAAAATGTAGTAAGTTGTCTAGGGGCAAATGATGGTGAACTTAAGTTGGATGATCACTTGGTGATCTTGAGGATGCCCAGTGAGATGGTACATTATTTCTGCATGTATCTGAGAGGGCCATTCCTGAGAGGGTTGGCGTGTTGGTCGGCAAACCATGTAAGAAGGCCTGCCCTCCACGTGGGAGGTGCCACCAAACATATGTGGGCCTGGATGGAACAAAGAGGGGACTCCCGTCTCCCTGGCACTTCTTCCCTGGCACGGTGGTTTTCTCCCGAACAGACCTTTGGGCTGTGAGACCTGAGCCGGTGACCCTCTTAAGGCTCGTAGGCCTTTGGCCTTGGATGAAGAGATAAACCAATGGCCTCATTGAAATTGAAGCTGCCAGCTTCTAGGAGTGAGCTATGTTACTGGCTTCTCCAGGCCTGCAGCTTACAAAAGGCTGTCATGGGATCTTTGAAGCTTTGGCATTGTGACAGCCAGTTTCTGGCAAATCCTCACACACATGTTTGTGCTATCAAGTACATACACACTCATGTACCAGGCTTTTTCTTTTGGGCTACTTACCACCTCCTATATAATAACACAGATATTATTATTATTATTATTATTATTATTATTATTATTATTATTATTATCACAGAGACTTATTAGTTATGAATGCTTGGCCTGGCTTTTAACTTAAATTAATCTGTTTCTCTTTTTCTACCTTTTGCCTTGGGTTTTTTTTTTTTAACCTTTCTTTCTCCCTTCCTTTCTCCCTTCCTTTCTTCCTTCATTTCTTTCTTTCTTCCTCTTTCTTTCTTCTTTCTTTCTTTCTTTCTTTCTTTCTTTCTTTCTTTCTTTCTTTCTTTCTTTCTTTCTGTATATCTTACTTTCCTGCTGTCTCTATGTCTGGCTGGCAGCTACTGCCTGGCTTCCAGCCCTAGGTATCTCCCTCATTCTCTCATTCCCTCCCTCTTTTTCTCTCTTGAGCCTAGATTTTTTTTCCTCCATTTATCCTTTCTGACCTTCAGCCCCAACCATCCTTTCTCCTGCCTAGCGATTGGCCATTTAGCTATCTATTAGACCTTAGGCAGGCAAGGTGAAGCAGCAACACATCTTTACATTGTTAAACAAATGCAGCACCAACAAGTGTAATACATCCTTACATCGCTAAAGAAATACAGCATAAACAAAAGTAACACACCTTTACATAGTTAATATTCTGTAGCACG
Source organism: Cricetiscus sungorus (assembly GCA_030556225.1). Lineage (NCBI taxonomy): Eukaryota > Metazoa > Chordata > Mammalia > Rodentia > Cricetidae > Cricetiscus > Cricetiscus sungorus. The sequence continues at coordinate 2,052,307 of JANBXA010000395.1, read as the reverse complement.
AACAAATGTCATACAACTTTGCCTAGTTAAAATACTATCCCACAACACACTCAGACTCACACACACGTGCGTGCGCACACACACACACATCACACACACACACACACACACACACACACACACACCATACTCACAGAAACACACGCATATCACTCAGAAGAATATACAGGAAAACAATGTTGTATCTTTGCTTTTGGTTTCAGAGCTTCTTTGTAGGAATCCATGACTTGTTTTCTCCCCTTTACCAAAGCATCCAGATTGCTTCATAGAGTAATGTTAGAACAGAAATTAAAAGTCAAAGAAGCCCAATGTTTAGCTTAACCTAGGATGTCAAAACCCACATCATAAAGGCAAGCTTTGGAAACCAAAGCCTGCCCTGTGTGAAGCCAAGTTTAATCAAAGGGGAAGGGTTCTAATCTCCAGGATTCTGGGAGCAAGAGAGAGATTCTATACAAGAGAATGAATGACAGAGGATCACAGAAGTCATAAACTGTGTGCCTCATCATCTTCCTGCCTCTAGGTAATGGCTAGTGGGGTTGAAGAGGACCAGGAGAAGAACACAGGATGTGGCTCTGGAGTTCTAGATGACAGGATCAGACCTTGCTTCTGAAAGAGGAACCTTAGAGAGCTACTTAGGGGCAGGGAGCAGATGTCAGTGTCCAGAGATTGGATAGCAGTAGGAAGCTTTGTGGGAGGCACACCACAGTCTGGGTACCATTTGAGTCCTTTCATGAGATGGGCACCAGCCCGGAGGGGTTGGGAGAGTACCAACGGGCTGCTTCTCTTACAGATGTCTAATGAAGCTCTGGTACCATGTATGCCATGATTTTTTGTTAGATTTTCCAGATGAAAAGACTCCTGCTCACACGGTAAGGTTTTGCAGAGCCCCACCCTCACTGTTCTACATGGAACTACCACTTTTTAATGACCCAGGATACTTACAAATCCCCTGAAACACATGAGGATGGGGTGGCTTTGGTATTTAGTGAGGATAGATGGGGAAGCCAGCATGAAAGTTAGGACTGGGCTAGACAGTGGTGAGGCCATGTCTGTTATAAAACAAAGTTCACTTGAAAGGAGAATTTTGATCTTGAAGGTATTTGGGACAAACTTTTAAGCTTTCCTCTCCAAATAGGTATAGGAATTGGGGCTTGTCACTCTTGCTATTATCACAAAAGCAGAAAAAGTGAACAGACTAAGAGTTGAAGAATTAGAGTCAACAGAGAACTGAGGTTTTAAGACCAACATGGTGCCCTGAAATCTCAAGAAGTCCAGACAGCACAGACACTACAAGAGTGTGAAATCTGAAGGCAACACCAACACTACAGGAGTGCGACAGCACTAACACTCAGGAGTGTGAAATCTGAAGGCAACACCAACACTACAGGAATGTGAAATCTGAAGCAACACGTGGACGTAGCAAACTCATAACTAGATGAAAATACATCTTCCACCAAAACCCATTCGCTTTGGTTCCCATTACCTGATACGATATATTGGTCTTTCCATGGAAAAGCAGAAGCATCCTTACCCACCAAGCAATCTTTCCAGACAATATGTCTACAAAGAGCTACAAGGCAGGGTGAAAAATCATCAGAACCAGAGTTGGGTAGATCGCAGGAGGAAGATTGTAAAATGATCAAGGCCATCACCAACAATAGCACGTCACATTGATAAACCAGTGTTCTTGTGAAAGCTGGCATGCCACCTCTTGCAAACTTTCCCCTGAGCACACACAACTCATGCCCAAGTGGAGGAAAACACCACATACAGCCACGCGGAAGAGAATGCCACAAAATGTGGCTACTTTTCAAAACTGTGAAGTTCACTAAAAACCGAAGACATCCTGAGAAACTCAACCAGAAGAGACCCAAGGAGACTTGGGTATTCAATTAAACTGATGCACGGTCAGGAAAGAGGCACTGGGTAAGAACTAAGGACATCTAAGTAAAACATGAACTTCAGTTAAACAACGTGAGCGTGGCTTCACTATTGACAAAAGAATATCATATTGATGTTTAAGTGTTAAATATAGTAGTACATGGGTCTAGGGTGTTTGAGAATTCTTGGCACTGTATTTGAGATCTTTGTATAAATATAGAATAAGATGTTTTTAAAAATGCTTAGCACCGTCCAGGCTAACAAATCACCAAGTCTCTCTAGGTGTAATAAATTATGTTTTTATTCTGTTTTGTTTCCTTTTGCTTTGTTTTGACTGTTCTGTCCAGGAAACTTTTCTGTCTACTCTAAAAATCACAAAGTATGAGCTATGGCATCAGAAAATTCTAGAATGGCTGCCAATGTTGACTTTGAAAAGGCAGAAAATTACGGTGACTAATTCGAATCAGTTATTAGCTTAGTGACTCAAAGCAAGATACTCAGCTTTCCTATCCTCCCCACCCCCCAGGTTTTCATCTGTAAAACAGAGAGAAAAATGAGGATGCCAGCATCATAAAACTATGTCTGGGGTTGAGTGTAGTAGTGTTTTCACAGTGCTTTGAACATGAATGAAGGGTAAGCCCTACATCTATCTATGTGAAGTTAACAAAAGACAAATGATCTTGAATCAGCATTCAAGACAGAAGCGGCAGAATTAGTGCTCGGCGTGTGGGAGTTTAGCTGCTGTCTATTCTTCTACTGTGTTACTGCTCTTCTAATAGAACAACAAATCCCTGGGGCTTTCCCTGCCATTTATTCCCACCTCACTGAGCAAACTGCATTTGTCTGGCAATGTGCTCACATTTCACGTGTATGGGACATACTAAATCACTCCTGTAAGCAACCTTTTCCCAGGTCCCCATGACCCTTTTCACTCTGTATGAGAGCCGTCTGCCTCTCGCATCCTGGGAACGAAGTGTCATATCTGGCAACGTCACCGGATCATGTTCTGATGATGCGTGGTGCTGAGGAAGGTGGAAAGAGTGAGGCCCTGTCCAGTCTCTTTCCATAACAAGTGTCTCTGGAGGCTTGTGGTCCTCCTTCCAATCACGCACCTCAGATGAGGACCTCCATCTTGCTCAAGTCTCGATTCATTTCCCTAGGTTGGGGCCTGGTTTCAGTGTCTGGAAATCAATTTTTGATGCATATGGTGGTTAAAGTTGTCAGAAGGAAAAATAAAAAGTCACCATCAAGTAATGAGACCTGACTAAAGAGCGTCTCATATCCTGACTGTAAATACCGAAGGTTCAGGGGGAAAATTCAACAAAAGGACAGTGAGTGGAGAAATAGCAAAGTTGCTCCTGGTGACTCGGGACATGTAATCATCATCTAAATGTTTGTTCCTCCCCAGACTCGTGCTGAAACTCAAACCTGATGCCGTATGGTCACATATGTGGCCGTGGACTCATCGGGAAGCAACCGGGTCCCCTAGGATTGGAATTCACAGACTGTGAGCTGCCATTCAGATGCCCAGATCCATGGGAGAATGGCCAGAGTACTTACCTGCTGAGCCACACCTCCAATCTCACACCCGACAGTTTTCAATGTGGTGGATGTGGACACACAAGCACATAGCAACATGTCACACAATCCCCTGCCTGTGTTTCTCCTCTCAAGACAGGCTCAGCAGACAATCCCAAATCCTAACAAGCTGTTCTTCTAGAGGGAGGAGCGCCTGTTTGTCACGATGCCTCGGCCCGGTCAATGCCAGCTTGTTTGATTGCTCCCCCAGGTACAGTCTCAGCTGCCCAGTCACGTGAGACTATCTCATGCGGTATTAGAAACTATCTCAAGATCTCCACAGGCATTTTCTTTCCACCGTCTTAGTTCTTTTCAGTTTTGTAGTTTATTCAATGTCTTTTTAGCATATCTACCCTCTAGCTCTTCCCAAATCCACCTATCCATCCACTAAACTTTGTGTCTTTAAAGCAAAGCAAAACCAAAGCCTTTCAAGGACCAATGTGTGCTGCCCAAATATTTGTAGATGTGTGATCATCACTGGAGCATGGTTGACTTACCAGGGCCTACACCTAGGAGCAAACCGACTTTTCCTTTTAGTTGACAATGGCCATTGGCTCCATGGCCGGGGTGGGATGGTGTGTTCAACTCCACTCCTCATGCTGGGACTTAGTCTGACATGAGCATGCACGGGTTTTATGCATACTGTCACAACTACTCTGAGTTCATATGTGTGGCTGCCCCGCTGTGTCCAGATATTTCCTTATACTCATCCACAGTCTTTGGTGGATCTCTTACGCTTTTTCTGTCCCCTCTTCTGCAATATTCCCTGTGCCTTGTATGTGTGTGCAGAATACACACATGGGCACACACACACCTCTCTACACACACCCCCTCCCCCTCACACACACATTCTCTTCAGAGGTGATCATTTTGAAGTCTCTTGTTCTCTACACCTTTGCCAGGTGAAGGCCTCTGTGTCACTCACCATCTACCACAAATAGAAGTTTCTCAGATGACGGCTGAGCGATGCGCTGATCTAAGGTACAACAGTAAGTCAGAAAGAGTCAGTGCGGGTCCTGTCTCCATTTAGCAGCATCATAGTAGGTTTCACGTAGGTGCACTGACCTTCCTTATTGGTTTTTACTTGTTGGGTCTTACTGCCCTCAACTTGACTGTTTTTCACTTTACTTCCCAAGGGACATTTAAAAGATATATTATAATTACACACTGATGTTTTATTTATGAAATTGATATTGCCCAATGTATATAAAGATGTCAACATTGACAGATCTTTTTTTGCTGAGATTAGAAACATTAACTGAGATGTTGGAACAGTTCTTAATTGGCCTATGTGAGAAAGGGGGAAGATGGGGTTAGATGGGAAGGAGGGAGGCGTGTTTCCTGGAGAAAGACCTAGTGTCAGGGCTAGAGAAAGGTGAGGATTGAACTGATTGCCAAAGGAGAGACTGAGGAATGGGGAATTTGGGAAGAAATACTCCATATGCCCTGAAATGTGACTTGCTTTCTGATTCTACACAGGAAGCCCTAAGATTTTGCAGCGATGTAGAAACTCCTTCATTGCACAAATGCAGAGAAATCTTAAAACTCTGTTTTGGGAGGGGGTTGTTCTTCTGGGATATGTGTGGAAGCACTGAGTCATGCTGCAAGAATGGAATGAGGCAAACCACACCAAGGCAGGATGTAGATTCACCGTCTGCAAGGAGCAGATCCAATCTCCCAGAGCCGCCTATGAAGTCTTCTATGGACTGACCTCCCTCGTGGTGATGAGGGGTTGAGTAGTAGGGGAGGACCTGAAACATTTTAACATGGTACCAGAGCCTCATGATATCTGGTTCCTTTCACCGGTCCAGCTGCGTCTTACACTCTACACAAACACACATACACACACATAAATATACACACATGGACAACACATACACACACACACACACACACACACACACACACACACACACACACACACACCACAGATATACAAGGAAGTCGGTGCTGTAATTCTCACAAAGACTGTTGGGATGAACGTGCGAGGTCACGTTGACAAGTCTGTTCTTTCCCTGACCTTGCCCAATTCTGCACCTTTCTCCTCCCTCTGGTAGACTAAGGAATACCTTCTCTGAGCTCCAGTCTTCCCTCGGAGATGCACTCTTACTGTACCATCACAGGTTTCTCTGTGCACATCTGGGTGTCCACATCTCTGGGAAGTGTTTCCAGTGCCCAGCAAACTGGAAGGCACCAAGCCTGAAGTCTCATGAGCAGCTTTACCCACTTTGTTATGTGACTTTTATGTGACCTTTCCCTGGGAGATGTAAGCAAACACATGCTCACTTAGTTAGGGTACCAATGACCAAGGAAACAGTTCCACCCAAGTCCAGCTGGCATGAGTGAGGGGCTACTTGGTAAAATGTGGATGACCTCACGGTAGCCACATCACAGAAAAGCTTCACCCTACCATGGGGTGGCCTCCTGAAAGATAGATGGATACTTCTGACTTCACTGGGAGCACCTCCTAAAACCACAGGCAGCTTGGGAAGAATTACATACAGCTTGAAGAGTGGCTCAGGAGGGAGTGAGCAGACGAAATCTCAAGCTATAATCATTCTCTGCACCATCCCCTTCTATGAAAGTTCATTACCAACAGGCCTCATCATGATGAGGGTCTGCTGTGGTTAATCAAAGCTGCTGTCCTTGAGATGCTAGAAGTGTGGTATGTCCAGTGAATGGTTTTTCAATAGGCTGTAAGTGAAGGCATCAGAGAAAAATTACCTAGTGAGAAGGTAATTTTACTTTCCCTGTTACTTTCTTTGTCACTTTGACAAAAGATTTGACCAAAGCAACTTAAGGGGGAGCTTAATTTTGCTCATGGTTTCGGGGGTATCAGTCCATCATGGTGCATGGTCACTTGGGGCTCTGTCCATCATGGTGGGTGTTTGTGGTGAGGCTTGTGAGTGAGGCCAGTGTTTAACTGTCAACAGCCCAGCCCTTGTGACCCATATCCACCAGCTGTGTATCCCATGCCAAAGGTTCTAGAAGCTCTCCAAACAGCATGGCCTGCTAGGGACTAAATGCTCAAATACAATATTGTACGGAACATGTCACACTCATATCATAACTTTAGAAAAGGAAGACTTCCACTGGTTCCATCTTCTTTCTACAAGTTCTGTTAGTTTGAATTACAGCTGTTCAGTGTGAAGCTGAGCCAGCCTCTCCAATGCTGACCATGGGCTTAGCCATGAGTGGGTGTTTGTTAAGTGCCCTACACTGAGCTGGTCAACTCAGGGTCTCCCTTGGTACATGACTGCCGCTGGCTGCCAGAACTATGTATGAAAACATTTTGTAGCATCATCTATCAGACCACACAATTGTGAAAAGTGTGTGTGTGGGGGGGGGTATTTTCCTCAGATTCTGTCCATTTATTTTATTTGACTTGGTGTTTTGAAACAGGATCTTTCACTGGCTTAGAACTCATCAAAGAGCCCAGAGTGGTCATGGGGCCCCAGGAATCCTGTTGTCTCTGTCTCCCCAGTGCTGAACATTGAACTTGGGTTCCCACACTTTCAATTGCACCTGAGCCTTCTCACCAACTTTGAAAGTGTTCTCGTTTGTTTTGCTTTTTTTGAAGATGTTGATGTGTTAGATGGTTTGCTGTGTAGATATGGAAACAAAATTGTCGTCCTAATCAGCACGTGTATTTAACTTGTATTCAACTGAATTACTGATTCCCAATTTCATTCATAAATATCTAAGATGTAAATTCACATACAGCTTGGGCTACATATGACTCACACATCACAGTCCTTTGGAAATGTTCTGCTAGACTATTATGCATGTAAACTATCTATTCAACAGTGCTTTGCTGATCAGTCCCTGAGCAAAAGTCAAGCTGTGACCAGGTCACAGATTGTCCAGCTCCACAGAGGCCCTGAAGCCTGAGTCACCCTTTTGAGGTGTGGACCAAGATGGCATGTCGCTACATTTCCATGCTGTGTGTGTGTGTGTTGTGTGTGTGTGTGTGTGTGTGTGTGTGTGTGTGTGTGTGTGTGTACTGTCCTGGAGAAAGGTATGATCTAGAATGAAACTTCTCCTTACAGCCCAGGTCTCCCAAGAATCAGTCCCATGCAAAGAGACAGCCAACTGCGAGAAAGGGATTCTGGGTAGTGCCTTCCTGTGTCCACTACAGTACTCAAGATGGTACTGTTCTTATTTGACAGAAGAAAGAGACTCAAAAAGAGGTGGACAAGTCTTTCTATAAAGTTCAGAGCTAGAGCTAGACAGGAAGCAAAGAACAGACTCCCAGGGTGCACAGATATGGTGATGACCTCAGCTCTCACAGTCAGTAACTCCTTTCTCGTGGGTGTTTGTCCTTCTCGGGGTCTTCAGCTGCTCTGAAGCATGTCCCTAACTCTCCATGCCACTCTCAGGTGTTTGCTATACACACTAGGCTCACAGTATGGTGGTTAAAGCCATTCTATGGGAGCTTCAAGATCTACACTCAAGGTATTAAAGGGTTAAATGTAATTGCAAAACACTGTGATACACAAAATAGAATCACACACACACCTACACACCACACACACACACACACACCACACATACACACACACACCACACACACACACACATCACACATACCACACACACCACACACCACACACACACACACCACACACACACACACACCACACACACACACTCACATACCACACACACACCACACACACACACACATCACACATACCACACACACACACCACACACATACACACACACCACATACACCACACACACACCACACACACGCTCACACACCACACACACACAAACCACACACCACACACACACACACACACACACACCACACACACACACACACACACCACACACACACACACACACACACACACCACACACACACACACCACACACACACGCTCACACACCACACACACACCACACACCACACACAGACACACTCACACACACACTCACACACACACATCACACACACCACACACACATACACCCCACACACACACACACACACACACACACACACATCACACACACATCACACACACACACACACACACACACACACACACACACACCACCCACACACACACAAGACAGGGAGAGAGAGAAATATGCAAAAAATATTCCAAAAGCCATTTGTGAGCTGGAGATGATAGGGAGGAACCCTTTAAACCCATCTTTGTGTTCCCCACCCCCGTGTTCAGAGTTTTAGTAATTCTCTCTGAAAATTTGCTCTTAGACATAACCAGAGCTGTGCTGTAAGAGTCTCGGGCAATCAAATTTGCTATCACTTTGACAAGTGGACCAAATACCTCTCCCTAAGCCATAGTTGGCAGCAGTCATTTATTTATTTAAATCACGTAGTCTTTACATATGTCCATTAGTTAAGGTGTTATGACTTTTCAAGTACCAAGGAGGATTGGGTCTTAGTATTTAGATGCAGGTTTTTGCACTTAAAGCAAGAAGCCTTCTCTCAATCAAATACACCTGAACGGAGCTTTGTGTGAGGTCTCATTGTCACCCTGTACTTAGTGCAACTAAGTAATCAGTGACACAAAGCAGACTCCCCACAAAGATTCTAATTCTAGCCCCCTTGTTACTGTCCCAAACAAAACAATAGAAAGTTCCAGATACAATGGGGCGGTATACACTTGTCAGCACCAGGATCTTCAGCAACCAAGCCCAACTCAATATGGATGGATGCCTTTAGAAGGTGTTCACTTTCGCAGTAGGACTGGATGTGTGTAACAGGCATGTCACACTGCTTCTACTGCCAGAATCTCACTCTACTTTCTCACTTATGGATGGTCCTGCTTCTTGGAGAGGAAGGAACTTTGGACACAATTAAATAAAGTACAAGAACAGCAACTTCAAGAACTCATCAGTCGTCCCCAAAATAGAGGTGGTACCTTAGAGTCTTTTGAAGATAGGGGTGGCAGCTTCTGTTGTTTTGGAAGATGGGGATGGTACCTTCTATTCTTACAAGATAGGGATGGTAACTTCTACTATTTGGAAGAGCCTTGTTGATATGGAACCTATGTACCGTTTCATCTCCCACTTGACAATTAAACAATGTTTTAAAAATTATTTTAGATTTTATGTGTACAAGTGTTTTCTCTGCATGTATGTTTGTGCACCACACGCCTGTGTTGCCTGATGAGGTCAGGAAATGAAATTGGACCCCCTGAGATTGGAGTTACAGGTGATTGTCAGCTACCAGGTGGGTGTTGGGAATCAATCCTGGGTCTTCTGGAAAGGCAGCCAGTGCACTCAACCATGGAGCCGTCTCTGCAGCCCCCAATTAAATGTTTTCTGCATAGATGCCGAGTTCTAAACCACCACCACCACCACCAAGATGAGGCTTTTTTTTAATCGCTTTGAGAAAAACTCCTTCCCCCTTAGCTGTAATCTTGAGTCTGTCTCCCCCATTCCTGCAAAACCACTAATCTGCTTTCTGTCTCTGTAGTTTCCAGTTCTAGACATTTTATGTAAGTGAAATCATATAATGTGACTGTGTTTGTCCAAGCTCGGCATGTTTTCAAGCTTCATTCATGCTGCAGCAGGCACTGGCATTCCCTGTCTTTTTATGAATGACTAAGACTCCCCTGTATGGACATATCAGGTTTTATTTGTTCATTCATCATACCGTTTCTACTTTTTGGCTATTGTGTCATGCTTCTCTGAATATGCGCATAAATGATTATGTTAACATACTTTTCCTCAATTTCTCATTGGTCTAGAAGTTGACATGTCGTTGTCAAACAGTAATTCTGTGTCTGCTTCTGATTTCTAAAGTGGCTGTCCCTTCATATTCCCATCAGCAACATCACTTCCTTTCACCTTTTTGTGAGTGAAGAAACTTAGAAATGAGGATGGACTCTAACAGTGATCCCACATGTGACAGGCCACAGAAACGGACAGACAAACAAACCTGACAGTAGACATCGGAAAACCTGGAGACACAAAGTGTATCAAACAATGCAGAAACAAAGTGCCAAACGTCAGTGAAGGTGAATTACTGCACTATGAAAGATTTTAATTTAGGGTGGTCAGTGGAAGTTCAGAGTCCTTGATATTCGTGGGGGGGGCACCGAGCAGATGGACATCACTAAGGGGGTGAGGAGTACCACACTACTATTCCTGCTATTCAGTGGTGATGAAAAACAAAGGAACCCTTGCCTTCATCCTTAGGATGGAAGGGGCATGGCCAGTCCATAGAGGCAAGAAGCAGGTGGTGAAGATGCTTCTACCGAGGGAGATGCTGTGGGTTTCTGGTTCCCTCTGTATTTGCCATCTCATTTATGGAAGCTGGAGTCTGCCAAGCAGTAAATGCAGACTCTTGGGCTGTAATCACTGTTCTTCATGTTAGGTCCCTGTGATAGCTGGTATGTTGTGTATTGTTTCCCCCAACATGACCCCCCTTCTCAAGTCTTCCTCATTGACCTATGGAAATACATTGTTTATTCTTAACAGCAGACGCGATAGCATGCGCTTCCCAGAAGTCTTTGCTATTCCTGTCATTGGTGCTGACTTCTAAAGCCTGATGGGGCTCTGCTTGGAAGGAAGGAAACCCCATTACTTGGACTAGCAGCCCATTTCCCACAGCCCCTGGCTGATAGCACAGGCATTTTAATCAGTTCCAGCCCAGAAAGGCAGGTTTCCTTACACTGACTCCAACTGAGAATTAGCTATGAGAGTTTGACAAATGCAGAAAACAATGTTCGGCATGGCTACATGCGGTTTGGAACCCAGATTACCAATTCTAGGGGTGGTGAGGGGTGGAGGAAAGCTGCACTTTTAAGTAAGATTAGAACCTGTGCTGTGGGGCACCAGGACACCTCTGGGTCTGGGGCAAGTGGCACTTCTGGGCAACTGCAAACACTTAGAGTGGCTGTGTCTCTCTCTGCAGAGAAACACCAGGTCTCCGGAATTCTTCATGGGGCCTCAAGCTGGGTCAAGAAAATATATGCCAGGAGCATCCTAGTAGTCTATGGCCCCTTTCACATTGTCCAAGTGTGGCACCTAGAAACCCTAGCACTGCTCGGATTATAACTAAGGGACATAACACAACAGGATTTTTGTTTATTTGTTTGGTTTGGCTTTTGATGTGTGTGTGTGTCCATGTGTGTAGACAACTATGTAGACACCAAAGATTGATGGTGGAATGTCTCCCTCAATCACAATTTACCTTGTTTTTTATTATTAATTTGTGTGTATGTTCTTGACTATATGCACAAGAAGGCCAGAACAGGGTATTGGGTCTCTTGAAACTGCAGTTATGAGTGATCATGAGTTGCATGCACAGTGTGGGTGTCTGAGAACTGAACTTGGGTCCTTTTTAGGGGGGCTGGAGATCCAAATTCAGGCCCTCATGCTTACAAGGCAACACTGGCTTGAACACAGCCCTCATGCTTACAAGGCAACAGTGTGTGTGTTGTTTCCCTAGCCTGGAGCACCCACACTTAAAGCTCCCATGACTAAATCAACAATGCTAGGCCAAAGTAGAGCCCTGTCTTCACTGGAAAACCAGCATGCCTTCCTTAAGGTCTCTGCTCTCCTCCACTGAGAACATGCCTTAGAAACTGCGTGAAACAGGGAAGTTGATGTCTCCCTCTGGGGTTGTGCTGTGTGACATGGTACAATCGTAAGTGCCAGCCATACCCTCCAGTTAGAGCCCTTCACTGGTCACCCTTTTTTCCTCAGGGCTCAGCTGTCCTGCAACTTCACACTACAGACTCTTTCCCCAGACCTGCCCTCCGATGGACATATGCCACTTTCTACTTCTTTTTCCCATGTGGCCGGCCCACTGTTGGCCCAAGATGTGCGCCTAAGTGAAATGGCTCACCCTAGTACATAGCTGCGAATGTCCTGAGGATTTTGACCCCAGAACGCTCAGGAGCTAACTGTTATGAGAAAAAGATACAGAGATCCCGAGTCCCCTTTGTTCTTTGGGCTGTCATGGTTAAAACTATCCATAGAGTGGCATTGCTTAGAATAATAAACTTTAAAATGTCTATAGCATATTAATCACTTTTGTAGATATACTGCACCCTAAAAAAGAGTTTCAGGAGGGATATTTTCATATCTCTCCCCCATAAGTAGATAAGGCCTACCCCTGACGCTTGGCTTCATATGATAGAAAACCAAAGCCTCTGGATTAGGCTCACATACAGTGTAAATAACGGGATAAGAGCTGAAACATAAATCTGGTCATGCCAAGTCTTGAGCATGCTACAGCTCAGCAACTGAGGCTCAGAAGGAGAGCACCATGACTCCAGAGTTCTTCCCAGCATTGATGCTTTAAATAAAAATGTGTTCCTTTGAAAAAAATCATAAAATATATGACTCAATGCCAACAGGAGTCTCCACTCTAGAATCCAGACCATTAAGGGTACAGCAGGGAAGACTGTGAGAGAGACCTCATAAAAATACAAAGCTGAATCTGTCTCTCAGGGTTTTAGCTAAGTAGGCTGAATTGAGTGGGGAAACAGAATCTCTTCCCAGGGCTTTGCAGGAGTGGGAACTGGCTGAGAGTTTGTGAGAAGTAACAGATACTTCTGATTGGAAATAGGGTATGAAAGTACATGAGTTTCTTTAATTAATAAATAATAAAAATGATATTGCTATATTGAGAACATTTTTTAAAGAATCATATAATTTTAGGACTAAAGGGGAACTGAAAACAAAACAAAAGAAAACCCTCTAAATGTCTTGGAGTCACAAACAGGATCAGCTATGGAATTCTTAGGCTAGGTTATAGTGAAACTTGTAGTTCCTTACTCAAAACTCATTAAGACTCAGGGTGCAAGAGCAGAGCAGAGAATGGGCTGGGACCCTGCCCCCACACACACACATATGCATGCATGTACACACTCAAACACTCACACACACACAGACACTTACACACTCACACCCAGACACACACTCACACACAGACACACACTCAACACACACAGACACACACACTCACACACAGAGGTACACACTCACACATAGACACTCACACAGACACACACACAAACTCACACACACACTCACACACAGATACAGACACAGACACACAGGCACACATGTATGCACATTCAAACACTCACACACACACAGACACTCACACACACAGACACACACACAGACAAACACACACACACTCATACACAGAGAGAAACACACACACTCACACAGACACTCACACACAGACACACACTCACACATACACCACACACACACACACACACACACACACACACAACACATACTCACACAGACACACAGACACACACACACTCACACATAGACACAAACAGAGACATACACACTCACACACAGACACACACTCACACACACAGACACACACACTCACACACAGAGGTACACACACATAGACACTCACACAGACACACACACAAACTCACACACACACTCACACACAGATACAGACACAGACACACACGCACACATGTACGCACATTCAAACACTCATACACACACACAGACACTCACACACACAGACACACACACAGACACACACACACACTCATACACAGAGAGAAACACACACACTCACACAGACACTCACACACAGACACACACACACACTCACACATACACCACACACACACAACACATACTCACACAGACACACAGACACACACACACTCACACACAGACACAGAGACACACACACTCACACACAGACACTCACACACACACACTCACACAACACACACACACACACATATACAGAGTGCAGACTCCCTGCCATGTACAATCCTGCCATCCCTGGTTGCAATATGATTACTGTCAATGTTTTACATGGATGTAGAAGCTTATGGTTTGCCTAGATTTTTCACACATAATTGAATTTGAGTTTCAGAATAGTTTAGTAGGACAGAATAAGAGTGCATTTTAAAATGTTTACACATATGAATGAAATGTATCAGCTGTGACATTCTGACTGATGGGAAGAGCCTGTTCCCTCTGCCCGTGCTTGTATAATATGCTGTTCACCATTTCCCATAGTTTAAATAGGACCCAGTTAATTTGCTCATGGATTTTCCTTCAACTGACTCATTAGCGCTGTGAGCCAAGGGCTTTGATAAGAATTTCATAATCTACTTTGGAGTTCCACAGGAACTCAGCAAAGGATGTGAATTTTATCCCAGTGTACCTCAGACAGTGAAGGAAAAAGATTAGCCAATGAGATCTTAGCATTAGCAAACAGCTCACCAGACACCTCTGTGATGTTCTTTAAAAGGTGTTATGGACGTGGGGTGGTAGCATATGCCTTTAATCCCAATGCTTGGGAAGCAGAGGAAGGTAGATCTTTGAGTTTTGGGCTAGCCTGGTCTACATGCATTTCAATCGAGCCAGAGTTTCACATGGTCAGACCTTGTCTCAAACAAACAAAAACAAAACAAAACAAATCAAAACAACAAAAATTGCTTCTTTTTTAAAAAAAAGTATTACCATCTCTAAAACAGATACAAATATAAATTTAAGGTAGACTGCCACTGAAGAATGAAGTCTAAGCCAGATTAACCAGGAAGCCACAGGTGCCCTCCCTATCCCATTTCTATGTCTTCTTTTTGCTACAGTTTCTAGAAAGGCTGGGATGAGGGCTCCATTTATTTTGTGTCTTTTAATTTCTCTCACGTGTCTATGCACACACACACACACACACACACACACACACACACACACACGTGTGCATAAGTGTGTGGAGGCCACAGGCCTATGTCAAATGTCTCCCAATATTGCTCTCTGATGGGAGATGTCATTCTGTAAATATGTTTCTCATACTGGCTAATGAATAAAGCCCTGTGGCCAATAGGAAAGCAAGATAGGCAGGGCTAGGAGACAAGGAGGAAAGAGGAAGGAGTAAGGAGGAGTCAACATGGAGAGACCAGAGAGGTAGCACCACCAGCCAGCTCTGGCTGGTAAAATGAGCCATGTGGAAATACTTAGAATAGTAGGAATGGGTTAATCATTAAGACAGAGCTAGCTGGTAACAAGCTAGTACATGGCCAACAAGATTGTATCAAATACAGAGTCTCTGCATGTTATTTGGGGCTGGTGCAGCTGTGGGACCAGACCTGCGGCAGGCGGGCTGGCAGAAAACATACCTGCTACAGTTGGTGTCCAATGTGGCTAATAAGAACTTTCACTTAAAACTAAAAAAAAAAAAAAAGGAAAGAAAAAAAAATGCTTAAGAAATGTTTTAGAAACTAAGGAACAGGGACAAGCAAGATTTCTTGGTATCAGTATTTTTCTCAGTTAAAATTTGTTTTCACAGAGACAGAGATTTGCGCAGCTCCTTTAAGGGAGGTTTCCAAAATTAGCATAACTGGCAAAAAACCACCTTGCTTTTAAAGAGCTCTGCTAACAATTCATTGGTGTGTATGAGAGCTGGCAATGAAGGTTTACAGTGTGTTTTAAAATATGTGTAGGCTTGGGAGGCAAAAAGAAAAGAAATAAAATGGTTTTAAGAAGACAGAATGTGGCTGGGTGTGGTGGCACACACCTTTAATCCCAGCACTCAGGAGGCAGAGACAAACAGATCTCTGTGATTTCAAAGTAAACCTGGTATACAGAGGGAATTCCAGGACAGATAAAAGTTACACAGAGAAACCCTGTCTCAAAATATGGATATTGTATGCTGTTCTGTTATCTTTAAATTGTTTGACTGCTGAGGAAATAACAACTACTGATTAAAAAAAATGCTGCTGGATTAATTCAATTTATATATTTTAAAAATTTTTTGACTCCAAAATTTAAGTTCAAGGACAAGTTACTGGGGAAAAGGATTTCTAATTTTGTTTCCACAGAAAATGAAAAGCTGTGGATTCCTTCCAGACTAATGTGGTTTGATCAAGCAAGACCCCCTGAAGCAACGTCAATGGGACAATGCAGCCTTGCAGACCACTACAGCCAGGATTTCTGAGTCTTCTTAGGATCCCCCATGACAGCGCCCCCTACCAGCAGGAAGTAGTTTAGAAAGAACGATGCCCAAATTCCCAAATATTGTTTATAAATGTTTGTTTTCATTTAAATGGGCTTGGTTATAAATGGTTAATGACCACAAGCAATCTTTTTAAAGGTAAAAAGGGAATTATGGTATAGATATGAATGCTTTGTTTTGGAATGGATTTTCATTTATTGATACAATTTAAGGTCAATTTTGTGATATGTTATTTTTCTCCTCTTGTTTAGGTATTGTGTTTATATAGCTCATTGGAAAATGTAATGTATAATTTCATACAGATTATAGAGAGTTACCTATGATAGTCAAAACTTGGAGTTAAGTTAGTTAGGATTTCTAGATATGCAGAGATGTTTTTGAGATGAATAGGCATTCTTCAAACCTTTCAAAGACCTACAGAATATGGCATTTAAAATGGTTTAGGGTTTTTCTAACAACACCACCTGCATCAGAAAGGAAGATGGACATCAAAGAAACATGGAGTTTGCTTCTAATATGGCAAGACTAGCCATTTGAACAAGGCACTGCTCTTCTAGACTGTTTGACTTTATGCTGTATAAACTGGACATGCACGACCCACAGGAAAGTGACTGCTGATGCTAGATGGACAATGCTACAGGGTTCCTGCTTCATGGAAGAGACAGCCAGACATTCTGCAGGACACAGAGAAAAATGACTGACAAACTGCCAATACAGGTGGACAGTTTAAAGTTTCCTGCTCTGCTGAAGAGTCTGCCAGACACACTATGGCCTATGGGCTGAAGATGGAACATTACAGAAGAACTTCGGGTGACTGACCAGGCAATGAATTGTCTCTGTCATTCTAGAGTTTATATATTATCCTTCTGTGGTCTTTGAAGGAGTTGAAGACAGATAGTTATGGTTATAGTTTTCCTTGGTTAGGATTAAAGATAAGTTACATATAGGACTTTAGACTCACAAAGATAGGATAGATGGTATTTTCTTTAAGTCTTACAAAGTGTTAATGGACTAAATATTATTAACTGTGATTCTTAATTGATAACTGTTGTGTGATATATTTTGCTATGTTAAGGTTAAAACCCTTCTTTTTCTTTTAGACAGAAAAGAGGAGATGATGGGAGATGTTATTCTGTAAATATGCTTCTCATACTGGTTAATGAATAAAGCACTGTGGCCAATGGGAAAGCAAGATAGGTGGGGCTAGGAGACAAGGAGGAAAGAAGAAGTAGTTAGGAGGAGTCAACATGGAGAGGTAGGACGCCAGTCGGCTCTGGCCAGTAAGATGAGCCACGTGGAAATACTTAGAATAGTAGAAATGGGTTAATTATTTAAGACAGAGCTAGCTGATAAGAAATAATCGTAACTGGCCAACAGAATTGTATCAATTACAGAATCTCAGCATGTTATTGAGGACTGGCAAGGCAGCGCTGTGGTGGGACCATACGGGCTGGCAGAAAACGCTACAGCTCTCCAGCTTCTCTTTCTTTTCTTTCTTTCTTTCTTTCTTTCTTTCTTTCTTTCTTTCTTTCTTTTTCTTTTTTTTAGACAGGATCTCTCAGTGCACCTGGGGGTCACAGATTTAGTACTACAATTTCCTTTATGACCAGTTCTCTCTTTATCCAACTTAGTGACTTTAGAAGCTATGCCTTAAACTTCTAGAAGGGAGAGATACAAGCATGCCTGCTCCCTGAGCCTGGATGAGAATTTCCCTGAGAGTCAGGAGACTCTTGAGAAATGATTTTATAAAAAAGACTCTAAGATCTGATGTCTATGCAACACAGCCCAACTTCACCCTGACCAATACACTCCACCTTCAGGGTTCCTCTCTTCCCAGTTTGTTCCCCAGGATTCCTCTCCTTCTGATTTGTTCCAGTGTCTGTCCATTAGCCCTCAGTATGTATAATTACAATGGAAAAGTGCATTCAGAATGACTATCGGTATGCTTTTCATTTCTTTTGAACATTTCTGACAGCTGGTGGAATTCTACTGTCTTCAGAGACTTGCTGAGACATCAAACTATTATATTTTACATTAAAGACAGAAAAGACTGAGCCCAAATGCTGAAGGCTTAAGAGCACAGGCTTCTATGGTTCCCAAAACCTTTGAAGTAATAAAGACAGTTGGAGAAAAGTGGCTAAATGCTCCAGTAAAAGGCAGGTAATGGTGTTTTCAGCTACCTGTTTTCTTTAAGTAGGGGATGGTACAGGAAGACTCAGAAGCCCCAACTACCACCATAAAACAAACCTTTATACAGCAAAGTCAGCTAGTTTTGAAAAGAAGATAATATAACATAGGGTACATGTTTCTCCAAAGGCAACTGTGAAAACAGTTCTTACCCTTTCATTGCATGATGGCTGGAACAACTTTTGGACTGTGTCTTAAGCCAGGATACTCTAACAAAACACTAGAGAGAGATGACTCAAAAACAAAGATGGCTGCCAATGTGTTCTGTGCTAACATGATGTCTCCTTGTGCATGTACAGTATAAGGGTGGGCAGGGAAACAGTAATACAAAATACCTCTTGTATGGATAAAATATGGTTATTACTCAAGCTTAGGGGTGGACAATTAATAATCTGCATGGGACTTATATCACAGGTCATTGCTCTGAAGGTAAACTAAGATCCTCTTTGGTTTGGGTACCAGTTATTATTTTTAGGCACCATAGTTTTGCTGTACTTGTAACAACTAGCCACCTCTTGGCATAGTTGATTAGTGGTCCCATCCCTGGCCAGGATGGCTGCAATTTATGTACTTCATGGTATCACTGTGCCCACAACCTGGACCCACTACAATATTCACACATACAGTGGGAACCTAGGCAAGAGTTTTCTTGCAGAAGGGTTAATGGGTATTGACTAAAAACTTGGCCCAAAAAAAGAAAGATAGAAAAGGAAAGAAAGGAAGAGGTACAAGAAAAGACTGAAAAAACATTTCTGGAAGAAGGGAGGAAAGGAAGAAAGGAGGAAGGAAGGAAGGAAGGAAGGAAAGAAAGAAAGAAAGAAAGAAAGAAAGAAAGAAAGAAAGAAAGAAAGAAAGAGAAAGAGAGAGAGAGAGGGAGGGAGGGGGAGGGAGAGAAGGAGGGAGGAAGGAAGAAGCATACAAATCAATCATGATGGAACCCTCAGGATAAATGCTGAGAATGTTGATATGGGAACGATTGTGTCCTCTTCCTCTCAGCAGGAGAAAATTCAAGTTCTGAAATGAAAGGGAGAAGACATGCTGAGTTTCACAGGGGAATGAGCACGCTCTGATGGGGAAGCTCTCTGTTTGACTGGGAATGTAAAGGTCATGGGGTCCACGATAGGTAGGAAAACTGAGGTTTCCAGAAGTTAAAATAGTTGCCTAACATAGTCTTCTGTGATTTTTTGGAACTCTACTGGTCACACATGACAGATTCAAGCTATAGCCAAGTGTAGCTGAAGGATGAAATTTTTTCCAAGAACTGTGTCCGCTTCATCATCTCATGGCCGTTGTAGAGTGTATTCATACAAACCAAGGTAAGAAGTCACTCTCTGTGCAATGCTGATGTGGAAACTCCAGGGGGCTGTTAGTATAACATGACAGACTGCTTTACATGAAAAATTGCTTGTAATTAGAAAGAAACCATAAAAACAATGGGAGCTTTAGTTAAACACATGAACCACTCACATCATCATTTGTCATCACTACCAAGTAACATGCACTATCTATAACTGTGCATGCCATGCCACTAGCAGAACAGCTGGTGGTTCACACCCACCAGCATCCCCAATACATGTGAGCTCTTCCTTGCACTCAAACTTTAGGGTAGCCAAGATGGTACTGGGCAACGGGAACTTTGTTGTTATCTTAGAACACCACCTTTGTTCCTGTGATTTGCCCTAGACAGAAATGCCATTATACTTCTAAGTTGTCTTCCACAGCCACAGCGGCTCATGCCATGGGCCATCACAGGGTACAGGTGTTGATCAGGCATCTTAGCTGGATCCAAGTGTTCTATCTGGGTCCTAGTTTGGATTACTTTGCCCTGCATTGTTTCTCTTCTTTTACGTTTCTCCTCTGAAGGAGGAACAAGGTCTTCTGGGAGTCATAGGAAGTCATGATCTTTCTAGCTAGTAACCTGTAGAAAGATTCTAAGTGACCTTCCATTGTGACCTTGGTCAACCAATTACTGTGTCAAAAGAGATTGCAAACTCTGATCACATGCCTGCTGTGGATGGGACAGGGGTGGCAACATATAACACACAGGGTCTCTTTAGGAGAGGAGAGTATTTCCACAGTGACATAAATACATGGGTGCCATCCCCGCAAAGGAGGAGACACATTCCATATCCTTTCCACACATCAAAAAAATGACAGCCTCTAGCCAGAGGCCAGTCTAAACTCCAGTGTCTATGCCTTTCCTCTGTGTGGAGCAGAACAGCCCCTCCCTTGCATCCTGTGGGATGGAAATAAGGACATGGAACAGCAGTGCAAAGGGAATGAAAGGCAGAAATGGCTCTAGGACATTATGACACCAAGGAAGAAATGGGAAGGGGAGAAAGGGAAGCCAGGTGGGAGAGATTTCACAGGAGGATAAAACAGAAATCAGGACGGGAAGTGCCCAGGACTAATCCTGAAGCCTTGGTCCCTCCTCAGGGATGGATGCCAGAAGCTGGGTCTATTTTCCAGAAAGCTTCCCACCTTCTCCCTTGCTAAGAAGCCGAGACAAATGTCCCATTAATCTTCCCAAAGACCACTTTGGCTTCTCTGCAGTGCCAGGCACACATTCTTTTTCCTTCCCAAAGGCAATGGCACTTGGCAAACTGACCCAACTACCCATTAGGACGGCAGGGACCAATGGCTGTCACCACAGTAGCATGGCTGCCCTGAGGGAACTAGCAGTCAGCCCTGCAGCTGAAACACCCTCTTGCTGTATGCTGAGCCAGACAGACTCTGCTTGTCCACAGTTTTGCTTCTTGGTTTTATTTGCTGTAGCCAAAGAGAGAGCGGGAGTTCCATTTGCTACTGTCTGTCAGAAGGCTGCCATGGTAGGAGACAGGGGTAGTTAGAGGACTAGGATAGTTGAAGTGGTATAGACGAACACAGCACACAGCAGTGTAGCTAAGAGCAGCTGTAATGAGACCATTCTGTCCTGCCAGGCCTCTTCTGAGATTCTCAGTTAGGTGATGAGTGTGCAAGCATGAATCAGGTATGATCTGTTACGGGCACAGAGCCTCATCACTCCTCATTTACCCTCTCTATGGATGGAGTCTGTCTGATGGGAGCTGGTTGGATGTTTTTATCACTCACCCCATCCCTGGGGAGATAGAAGGGTGAAAGAATCCATCTGTAAAGACTGGCCTCTTGTCAATACTAGATGAGGCTCGTTGGTCTCAGGTCCTTCTGACTGGCTCTTTGAAATCGCTGCTACCTAGAAGACTGTTGGGTACTAAATTGTGTTCTCCCAAATTTCTCATAATATATTCATACTTGGATAGAGGACTTGAGGAGATCACTAAGGCTAAACCAGGTCACTGGGGAGTACCTTAACCCAGTGTGACAGTAGCCACAGGAAGATTAAAACACAAAGACACTCAGGAGAAACCTATTTGGACTCAGACAGAAGACAGCTATCTCCAAACCCAGGGAGAGATGTGTCTCAGGAGAAGCTGTTCCCACTGTCGCCAGCCTTTCAGACACCCAGCTCTGCAACTGTGAGTTCTGCTCTTGTTTGTTCAGACACAAAGTATGTGCTGTTTGTTATGGCGGCTCAGAGTGCTATTAATAATCTTGCTGAAGGTGATCTAAGAGCATTTGTCCAAGGAGGTCTGTAAACCTCAGGCCAAAGCAGGCATGGAGTTCAGTTGGTACCATGTGTGGGTATATGCCTTGTATGCATGAGGTCCTGGGGTTGATCCCTAGCATGGTGGCAGGGGAAGAAGGAGAAGGGAATGTAAGAAGAGGAGGAGGAAGAGGAAGAGGAAGAGAGGTAGTGAGATATCCACCCACCAGCACCTGTTGCACTGACCACGCCCATTGGGGGTGGGGACAGGGGCAGATGTGATGTGGAGGAACTAGGTCTGGGGTCCAGAGCCCTGGAGCTTGCTTTTGCTTTCTGGACAGAGACAGAGAGCATCCAGAGGCATCTTTGGGACTGCAACATGCAGTTCATCTGTCTGTGTTGTAAGTTATTTCTCCCTGAATAAACATCCATTCAGAGCCTATCTGTTTTCCCTGGTCCTTATTTTTCCAAGGAAGAAGAAGAAGAAGAAGAAGAAGAAGAAGAAGAAGAAGAAGAAGAAGAAGAAGAAGAAGAAGAAGAAGAAGAAGAGGAGGAGGAGGAGGAGGAGGAGGAGGAGGAGGAGGAGGAGGAGGAGGAGGAGGAGGAGGAGGAGGAGGAGGAGCAGGAGGAGGAGGAGGAGGAGGAGGAGGAGGAGGAAGAAGAAGAAGGCTGAAGAAGAAGAAAAAGGAGAAGGAGGAGGAGGAGAAGGAGGAAGAGGAGGAGGAGGAGAAGGAGGAGGAGGAGAAGAAGAAGAAGAAGAAGAAGAAGAAGAAGAAGAAGAACAAGAAGAAGAAGAAGAAGAAGAACGAAGAAGAAGAAAGGGCAGGGGGAAGGGAGAGGAAGAGAAACAGTTGAGTTTAGCAAGGTAGTGAGATAGCTCATTGAGGAAAGCACTTGCCTCACAAGCCTGAGGACCCAGGTTCTATTTGTGCATGGGTAAATGTCAGGTTTGGTAATATACCTCTGTTACTCCATCACAGAGGAGACAGAGACAGGAGGGTCCCTGAGGCTTTCTGGCTAGCCAGTCTAGGCATACTGGTGAGTTGCAGGTACAGGGAGAGGTGGGTAGGAATTGAGGAAGACACTCAACCTCTGTCGTCCACATACACATGCAAGCATGTACACAAATACCTGCTTACAGGAATGTGCTCTCTCACACATATACAACTTAACCAACCCACTGCGCAACCCTCTACATCCTCTTCATGAAGAAGAGTGCTTGCTTCAACTAGCGCCTGGATTACATTAATAGTAAGACTGGAGTTAGGCCTTCGTCTTTCTCTTTGACTCAGTTCTCATTTTGTTCTGTTGCTGAGTGAAGCGAGGATGTTTTCTTCTTAGCTTTCTTTGAGAACTCTGTCCTGCAGTGATAAATAATGTCCAGACCTCAGGAATCTAACAGAACACAGATTGTTCCTTGTCCATACTGTTGTCAGTCTACTGGGTAGAGCTTGGATACCACAACCAACACGGCTAGACTGAAAGAAAGACTGTTCATCTGGCCATTCGGTCCTCAGGTCACCAGAACCTGCCATTAGCAGCAGCTATAGTGGTGGGAAGGAACATGGTGACTGGTACACTGGCTCTTAGGTCACCTCCGAGAAATGACACACGTTGCGTACTTATGGTCATTTTGTGAGCTGATCATGTCATGTGATCTTGCCTATTATCAAAGGGCACTAACATGATATCTTATCCTTTGTTCTAAAGGACATCTGTGAATATTTGTGAATGACCAGTGGCTACTGTGTGGAATGTAGTTCCTGCCCCTGGGGACAGTATAGAAACGGATGACTAACTGTGGGAAAATGTGTCATTTTTTTTAATTGTGTGCATATGTTTGTGCACTTGTTTATAGGTGTGTGCAAGTGACTGCAGTCCCTGAGGAGGCTGGAAGAGGACACTGGATTTCCCCTAGAGTTGTAGTTACAGGCAGTTGTGAGCCACCTGACCAGGGACCTGGGAACCGAACTGAACACAGGTCTTCTGCAAGAGCAGCTGGAGCTCTAACTGCTGAGCCATCTCTCCAGCCCTCATGATGTTGAGGAAATTACTTCTCTTGTACAATGACCCATCATCAAATTAGTCAGATAGTCCCCTGAGAATGGAGGCCCCAGGAGGGACAATGGTGGCCCTGCTTATTCTTATGCATATTAGCAAATCTGCTCAACATGTGGGGGTATACTGGGGCAGGCACCGTCCTGGAGCTGAAAATCCCCGATTTCCCACCACCAAGATGCTAATAGGACTCCAAATTACTGCGTCATCAGAGACTTCTAAGAGTGATCCAGTGAAACAGTGCAGAACCATAACAGGAATATGATTGTTTTGTTGGTGTTGTTTGCTATCAACTCTTTTTTGGGGGGGGAACTGTATTATTTGGAGGTGAAATTCATTTTTCAGTTCACATACTTGAGGATAGAGAAGTAGGATTTTATACTAATAATTCCAAAGTGAGTCACAGATTGTTCTTTGTCAGCATTGTTAAGAGCTACAAGTTCCCTTACTCTTTCGGAGAGCACCTGGAACCCAGTTATTACGAGCACTATTCTTACCAGGGCTGCAGGTGTGTGTGAAAGGGTTGGCACTGCTCCGTCACCACCTCCACCACATGCTCAGGCTACGGTGACACAGTCCCACAGTCTGGGTGACTTATAAATGGCCAGTTATTCTTCACTGCTGGGAGGACAGAAAACCAAACCATCCTGGTGGTGGGAGCTACACTCTGGCTTGCCTACCGCTCATTTATTGTTGTCTTCATACGGTGGAAGAGGAGGCAAAGGAGTGTTCTGAGAGCCTGTGTTTTTATTTTTATTATCAACTTGTCACAACCTGTAGTCACCTAGGAAGAGGGAATTGTTACGAGCACGTTTTTCCCAGCCGCTGGTCTGGTTCCACTCTTTGTTCCTCCCCCGCCCGGTCCCTCCGCCACGGGAGCCCCAATAACACGCTGAGACTCTGTATTTGATACAATCCTGTTGGCCAGTTACTATTATTGCTTATGGGCTAGCTCTGTCTTAATGATTAACCCATTTCTACTTATCTAAGTATTTCCACGTGGTCATCTTATCCGAGTGCGGCGGGCCGGCATCTTGCTTTCTCTAGGCTCCACATGCTGACTCCTCCTCCCTACTTCCCCTTTCCTCCTTGTCTCCTTGCCCCACCTGTCTTGCTTTCCCATTGGCCACAGTGCTTTATTAATTAACCAGTATGAGAAACATATTTACAGAATAACATCTCCCATCAGGGAATAGCAATGAGAGAGCGTCTAGGTGGGGTTAGCCACCGGCACGTCTATGAGGGGTCGTCATGATTGCTAATTGACCCACCCCACCCCTAGGCAGAGGCTCTGATTTATCCAAAGGGGAAAAAAAATCTAGTGGCAAAAAGCAAGTAAGCAAGCAAGGATCCATCTCTGCAACCCCCAACCCCCCAGGCTTGACTGTGGAAAGTTCCTTTTTCCCTGTCTCCTCAGTAAGGAGCGGCCACCTGGATTTGTAAACCAACATATCCTGTCTTCCCCTACGTTGCTTTTGGTCAGAGCACCTTATGCTAACAACAGAAGCAAAACTGAAACAGGTCCCTTCCATAAAAGCAGTGGTAGCTTTCGTGAGCCTCTACCTTCATGACATCTGCCCACCCCTGTTTGGATTTGGTTGGGTGGGGGCTGGAGTGAGACAGATGGCACGGGATTGGTCAGATGTGAGTATAAAGAGGAGAAACTCGGAGAGGGGGATGTAGGCAGTGAAATGTTAAGTGAGGGATTCCAGCCCCTAGAAAAGGACCATTAGCAAAGCAGCCACCTGGTTAGGCCTAAATGCAGAATGGCTAATTAGACAACCTGAAAACACTGGCAGGTGCCTGGCGGTGGGGCTCCGCGTGCTACCGCTGCCTTTCATAGTTACAGCGCAGTTTCACGAAGCAGCATACGGGGCTCAGCAGACTGGTTTGAGAATGAGGACCGGAACTGAGTCACAAGCATGAGCAAATCTGTGTTGGCTTCCTCTTCCACTTTTAGAAGGATGAGAGAGCACCTCCCTCACTGGAGTGGCTAGGTGCTCCAGACGTCCATGACCTGCTCCCACTTGCAGTGGCAGCTTGCAAATCTGCTTCCTCTAAGTCCTTAAGCTAGTTTCAAGCCTTAGCCCCTGAGGCAGAATTGAAAGCCATAAAAATGCCTTTCTGTACAGCTCCCTGGAGGGAACGCACATGCTGTCGGCCTAAGTGATTTTCATGGATGGAACTTCGATGGTGCAGCTGCCCTAGAATTTCCAGAAATGACTTGGTGTGTGGGGGGCGGGGGCGGGGGAGAGACTCGGAGACACGGGGTGGAGATCAGATGGCATCAGTTAGCCTTTTCTGTGAGATATCAGCATCGTCAGTCTTTGTGGGTTATGGGATGTTTGTCAGTGGTTCCAGGAAGTGGAAACCCAATTGCTTCTGGAGTCTGTGCCGGTGTGAAAGCACTGTAGCTCCTCTGCACTTGGCCAAGCCTAGAGCTGAGCCCAGGTGAGCTGGGAACAGCCACTCCCCACTCTGCCACACTCTGCGAGCAGGCTCACACATGTAACTCAGGAGGGAAGTCCAGTGCTGCTTTTGTGTTCTGCAGGGTAACAAGATATATTCAGCAAGTACGTCAGGGGTGTGTCTGTAATGGGACAGATCGCTCGTTTTGTCTAAGGACACTATGTTCTAACTCTAGCTTAACTTCATTCTTGTGCCAAAAATGTACAGACTGGGACCCCAGACACTGGCTGCTGGAGACTCCGTCATCTCCTCTGGTCTAGGAAGCAAAGGTTAGAGAACAAGAGTTCAAAACTCTCCTATAAACTTTCCAACAGAGAGAGCCAGCCCCTCTGCTTTACCTCTTTCCTTTAATAATCAGAGGAAAGAGAGGTTCCGCTATTACATGCTGAAATGGATCATCTTCATGAGGAGCAGAGAAATGGCTGGCTCTGTGCATTTGTTTGGCTTGATTGTAGCAGACAGAGAGTCACATCTTCATCTCCCCCCTGGCCTTGAACTTGCTGACTTCAAATGATGAGCTGTCTTATCCTCTGTAGCCATATGAACTGGTTCCCTAAATCAATCACCTTTATAGATAGATTGATCTGTCTGCTACACACACATGCTTACATACATACAAGTATACAAACACAGGCACACATACATACACAAATATGCACATGTATGTATACACACATACATTACACACACACCACACACACACACACACACACACACACACACACACACACACACAGTTGGCTGCCTTTCTCTGGAGGATTCTCATAGAGGCAGCTAGTTTCCCAGGACCCACGAGCCCTGCAGTTTTAAGTTAAGAGGAAGTATGGTACTGCGCATCCATCACGGAGATGAGGTTGTAGCCAGCTCTCCCATTTGGTGACCACATGGCCTTGAGGTCATTGCATTAGCCTTTTGGCTGATTAAACAAAAAAAAAAGTGATGATACTGACTGTTTCACAGAGTTCATGAGATACTGTGAAGCCATGTTTTGGAACCCTTTGTCTTGAGGTCCGTGTGACATTTTTGCCAGTAGACATGATGACATGAAGGGGACTTCTGACCAGTCAGGAAAAGAGCCCTATCCCCAGGCTGTTTCTGGATCAAGACAAAATCTTAAGGGGGGTTGGGGACAGGGATGGACAAGGGAACATCAAGTCCTTGAGTCAGAAGCTGATCTCAGAATGGAGTCAGTGTCCCAGTCCTGAGACTTGGGGACATGACCAAGTCTGCGTAGCTCATGAGAGTACTAATGCCCTGCTCCATGCTGAGTCTACCAAGAGACTTCCTGCTGAGGGGCAGCCATGAGATTCCCATCTTGGTTCTCTCAGCCCCCAATTAGGTCCAACCCCCGGGCTGTCATTGTCTTGACCCCTCTCTCTGCTATTGAGCCTGTGTGTGCTTCGCGTTTGGCTGTCACAGACCATATCCTGGCTTAGGCTTCATATTACCTGAGGACGGGATTCTGCCTCACCGTCTCGGGTCAGTGTCTTTCTCTATGATTTCATGTTGTGTCTCAGACTTGGTTTCTGACTTCCCAGTGAGGACTAGGGTTTTACTAACTGCTTTGTATCCTGCTGTTGGACAGTATCCACACTACTATCTCCAAGAATAGGATAGATTGTTTCATGATAACCCACAAGGCCTCAGTCCTCCCACCAGCTGTCCTTTTGGAGTTGAGTTAATAGTCTACCCTACACTGGATGCACAGAATTGATTTTTCTCCCAGGCTCCTCCATTCCCACACTATTAAAGATTTAGGTTCCTTTGAAGCCATGCAGGTGAAAATAATTTATCGTCCTTTTCCACCCACTCCTTCTTTTAAATACAATCCATGGACCCCCTGAGAACTCCGGGATGCTTTAAATACTTTATGGAGAGTAAATTGGGTAAAATCCTAGCTGCCTGCGGTTTCTTTAACATGGATAAAGTAGGGCTGATATAGCTGTGGGGAGGGCATTGACCAGGATTGCATTGTGAGCAATATGTACACCTGGAGATATTGCCAACAGCTGCCCCCTTTCACTGAAATGCATAACAATCTTAGAATACTATTTTCTAACCTATTCAACAAGCCCTTTCATGGGACCCACAGCAACAGGAAGGGTATTACATGCCAAGTCCTCAGAATTCTGCAGGTGTTGCAAAGGAAGTAGTCTACAGAATAAGGTAGACATGTCTCCCCTGCTAGCCTGATTCGCAGGACTAGTGCAGGCCTCCATTACGGGCGTCCCTTGGACATGGTGCTATGGCTTGTCAATCTGAGTTTGACGGATGGCTTAACTGGATAAGTTTGGATGGGCACTCATCTCCCTCCCTGTTCACTGAATTATATAGAAATCAGGTAATCTTGGTCATTTGGATATAACCTGGAGCTGTGGAACACCACATAGGTAAATAAGCACCTTTGAATGGAAATCCTTCTAGCAAAGTAAGAAATGATTTACTTGTTCATTAATTCATGTATTTGTGTATTAGTGTGTGTGTGTGCACATGTGCATGCTAGTCCATGTGTGTGTGAAGGTCAGAGATCAGTCTCCTGTGTCATTCCTTGGGTACTGTCCACATTGTTGTTTTGAGATGCTCTCACTGTCCTAGAACTCACTGATTAGGCTAGGCTTGCTGGCCAGAGAGCACCAGACATCTACCTCTCTCTTCCTGCCCAGTGTGTGGACTGCAAACATGTGACCTCATGCCTGCTATTGAAACATGGGTTCTAGGAATCAAGCAAGCATTTTACTAAGCTCTCTCCCCAAAATCAAAAAACTTAATTTATTTCTCCTGGAGACACATTAACCATGGCCACCTGGTTAACAGAAGGAATAGATACTTCTGGGTGGTGATAACAAACTTAAAATTGGTCTTTGATAATATCCAAAATGGTGCTGGCGATCCATTGACCAGATGTCCTTGCTCCAATTAGTAGAGCTATCAGGACTGATTTCTGTGTTCCACAGCACACTGTTAGCTTCAGTCATTTCTCCTGTGGTGGCCGTCACAGCTGCATTTGAAGCACATGGAGCCACAGTAAGACATCCATTAGGCTAAGGCAGGCAAAGCAGATCCCAGTTTTACCATGCTGAATCTAAACTCTTGCAGCGGGCTAGCCAGCCTTCCTTTGATTGTCTTTGAAACTGGGGTAAAAACCAGAAAGGCACAGAGCCACCCAGAGCTGGTAACACAGGTAAATCTGGCCCAGAGGAAGACTCTGTGTTCATTGCATCGAAACAAATGGAGCCAGATCTTAATCCCAGTCCATTTTTACTCCAGCTTGGTTTGGAGTTCTTACGGAACCCAATCAAACTGACAGGAAATTCTCTTTGGTGACTTATTCTTCCAAATCTCTTTTTCTCTTTAAAAAAATTATAATAGCACATCTGGGATCAATTACATGGTGGTATATATTTCAGCCTATGTTTCTACTAATGCTTCAGCAAACAGAAACCACATGAATGTTGACTGTTCAAATACAGTAGCTGTTGGTCTGCCCTGAGTGAGGTGCAATGTACAGATGACCATTGCAGGAATGAAAAAAAAAAAACATGGGTCCAACCTAAGTGGAATCTTACCCCAACTGTATTTGAACCACTTCTCATAGTGAAAATAATGCATTTAACTCTCTCCTCTCTTTTTTGACTACTTAGAATAATGGAAAAATTAAATCCACAGAGTTCTTATATGTATGAAAAGGCACTTACAATCAGGCATACATCTGGCTGTTAATATCAGTATACATATCCCCGGTGGATTCATCTATCTGGCCATTTCGTTGTCCTCATACTTTCCCAAATAGAAATCTTACTTCAGGACCAGTATCCCAGCGAGTCTCTTAGTCTTTCTGCCATGGTTTCAGAAGGACACTCTGCCCACAGGATTTAAGTCCACATGTAGACAGCAAGGAGGCCGGAGCATCTCCCTGACATATGTGTCCTCCCCTCTGCTTTTGTTTTTAATTAGAAAAATCTAGACAAGTTGCTAGGAATGCTGAATCCTGGAACAAACTCCCATCTTGTGACCATTGCTGTACCGTGGGGACTCTCTATCTGCAAGGGAGCCTACAGACAATGACATCTTGATTATTCCAGCCTCTGTAGTGGAGGGACCAGACAGGAAAGGAGTTGGTTAGCCAATTACCTGTGTTTGCCATCATGAACTTGAGAAGGCCTTCTTGGGCCTGCTGTGACTCTCCCTGTACTGGCTACAGAAAACAACAGGGACCTAAGGAAAGTGGGCGACCTTCAAAATTAGATTCACAGCCCTGTCCTTCACTCGTGAGATCGCCATCGCAGGCGTTTTTCTTTGACCCACTATTTCCTCAGCTGCAATAGCTGTGCGAAGGCTGATGGCCACAGTCAGAGGAAAGAGCACGGCCGTTCTGCTTAGACCACAACCTCTCTGTTGAGGACAAGTCATGGTAAAGAAATCCACCCCAAATTCCTTGACTTTGTTGTTGTTATGTTGAGGTCTCAGATTTCAGAGTCAGATGTGCTCCATGGTACTGTGAGGTCACACAAGCCCTCAGATTTCTAAACACAATGCTCATTTCTGGCTTATGTCCCTGTTGACTGGTAGGGTGTAATCTTTTATGAATTTCCCCATCTGATATGAAAGTGAAACTCTGGCATTTTAGGAAGCAATTGTTCCTAATTGAGATGGCCATCTTCGGTTGTCAAATTTACTACATCTGGAATTAACTAAACCCAGAGCATTTGGGCACCTGTGAGGACTTTTCTTAATTCAATTGTTTGAGGTGGGAAGACCCACCCTAAATCCAATTTTTTTAAGGTGGGAGGATCCACCTGAAACCTGGGCCACACCCTCTGCTGGTAGCCTATATATGGGCCATGGAAGAAGTAAGCTCCTACTCATTGCCTGTCACTGGCAAGTCCATGCCCTCACTGTCACTGGAACCTACTTCCTCAGGACTCTAACACTACTAAAGAACAGCCGAGACCTCCAGCCTCCTGGACTGAACAAATCCTGTATTTCTGGACTTTGTTTCCATCAGGCGATGCCATTGTTGGACTAGTGAGACCACACCACAGCCTGTACGCCATTCTAATAAATAAACATATATATATGAATATATATGTGTGTATATATATATATATATATATATATATATATTCATTCTATCAGTTCTTCTCCTGTAGAGCAATGGTTCTCAACCTTCCTAATGCTGTGACCCTTTAATACAATTCCTCATGATATGGTGACCCCTTCAACCATAAAATTATTTTTGTTGCTACTTCCTAACTGTAATTTTGCTACTGTTACGAATTGTAATGTAAATATCCAATATGCAGGATATCTAATATGCAACTCTCAAGGTGGTCATGACCCACAGGCTGAGAACCACTGTTCTAGCGCATCCTGACAAATAGAGCAATCGCAAGTATCAGTGGCAGTAACAGCACCATCGCTCTATGCTGTGTATAGTGTGAGATATTCGGGTAAACAGTGATGAGAGATATCAAGTTGCTCTTGCGTCCTCAAGAACCAAGGTCTTTGATGTATAAGAAGGAGATGCATATGCCACATGACAGAAGGAGCCAAAGTCCCACAGCTAAGGCTGAGTTGGAAAAAGCAACTTCAGAGGCATCCTAGTAAACTTACTAAAGATGACAAGCTACCAAGACAAATTTGGTTACATAAGTAGCTGTCTTTAAATGTCAGAAGCCAGAAAGAACAGATTCCACACATGGAGCGAGCCATACATTATAAGCCTAGAACCTTTGTCCTACAAAATGGAGAGATAGCAAGGACTGCTAGGACCGAGTTAGAGGGCTCAGCTGCTAACCTCAAGAGCACGCCGTTGGCCAAAGATCAAGCTCCGCAGGCTGCTCAGTGGATAGCAGGTCTGCGTGGAGACCAAGACTCAGATGACCAGGTCAGGGGTGGCTTCAGCCTGACAGACAGACACAAACACACTACAGGCTAAAATGCCCATGATTAAAACACATTATTGTTACAACACAAAACACATCTAACACCCATTCCAAACAGCCAGCCAAACAAACACCTACAGGGACCTAGACCACTTTTCCCCAGGAGGCGTAACCAACCATGTGTGGTACAAACCTCTGGACAGGTAGCCATTAAAATTTCTCTCAGCCTTTGCTACACTGTCTCCACTAGGGCTGGTGTGACATCAATGGAGACAAAGAATCCATGTATCAGATTCCTTAACTGTTAGCATTCATACATTGGTAACAATTTGGGTAATTTACTGCCTTGAAAACCAGGTAAACAAGCATTTGTCTCACCATTTACCTATCTCCCTGAGTGGTGTGGAAAGATGCATCTTTCTAAAGCATTCTTCTAGCTGAAAATCAAACGGAGTAGATTTAGAATTTCCTCATTTTAAACCTCAGCAGCCATTATCTCCCCACAGGCAAGAGATCCAGACACTCGGTGTAATAAAAGTTCCTGACACTCTTGTGAGCCACGTGAATGGCTGAATAGGAGGTTTGTGGGGGTCTTGATGCAGCTGCTCAGGTGGTTGCATCACCGGTACTCAATCCATGACTTCAATGTAGCAGACAGCTGTGCTTGTCCAGCCACCAGGAATCAACAGGCAGCTTTTGAGCAGAGCGAGGATGGAGGGAAAGCTACCTGATGAAGAGAATGAAGGGTACCAAAGATACGGTAAGTTCTGAGACGATAGCATAGAGGGGCAGAAGGAAAGGACTACTCTGGCAGTTGGGACAGTGGCATTTGGGGACACAACAGCTTAAGACAGCTGACCAATATCTATCACGGGATCTGAGATGTCAAGGAAGATTGCTGACTTGTTTGGGATGGATTTTGTATTTAATTTTATTTCACAGGTTTTTGTTTTGTTTATGAGAATGTGTTTGATTCCAGTGCAGCTTCTGTGGCCTGGTAACCCAACTGTGAATCACACATTTTCATGAATAAAACTAAATGTGGCAAAAAAATTTCCTCAAGAAAATGGATAAGAAGAAAAAATACGCTTTAGGCTGAGTTAAATTTCCCTAAGCACCTCTATAAAACTCTGGTTCACAAAAATCCCTTCCTTAGAGAAGTTTCTCAGAGGGTGCATGCACCTCTTTCTAGGCTTGCCAACTCTAATGGGGAGAAAACATTTACTTTTCAAACTCCAAGGAACATGCTAGCCTCTACATATTTAAAAAGAAGCATTAAGCTTCCATTTCTCCACCCATTTTATAGGGGAAAATAAAATAAGATGAAATATCTGTGACTACACACATGCACAAATATATGAAGTCAAAGAGTGTACCTCAGTGTGGGGAGAGAGGCAAATGCCTTTGAAACACAGTGTCTTTTCCAACAACAACAACAACAAAAATACATACATTAAAGACGTTTATTTGTCAGAAATTTCACAACCAAGATTTGTACCCAACTCAGGATTTTTTTTTTTAATCAGCAATGGGACTTGCTGGCTTCTGGAAGGAGCATCTTGGGCCTTCCTGCATCTTCTGAAGTTCATTTTTGCTTTATCTTCAAATGGCTTGACACAATCAGCCCATTGATGTCCTTTGTCTTGTAAACTCTGCATTTGTTCATAGTCCCGTGTCAGGGTTAGAGACAGAGGTTGAGCTCCCTGTGGCATGAGGGCAGCTACTCGGGAAGCTCTCAGATGTGTGGCGGTTTGAACTTTGGGCTGAACTGTTGCCCAGTGGGAAGCCGATGCTTTCAGCTGCGGCTTCAAAGACTAGGGACATCTGTACTCAGTGACCTTCATGATTGGCCTGACACATCTCTCCCGTGGGATGGTGGGGCTGGGAGGCCAGACTGACTCGCCTCACTTACCTTCATTTTTCAAACTTGAGAGCCTGAACGTCTCTGAGGCCCACCACGAATAGACTCATTTAGATCAAGGAGAGCCTTCCCACACATTGTACTGGTTACTAATGGGTCATTGTACTGGTTTGTCATGATATGGCATGTGCTTACATGTATGTACCGTGTTTGCATTGTCCCAGCCACCATACAGATAAATGAGGGCGAGTCACCTGAACCTGCACATATAACCAGCTGGTGGAACTGGGATTCGAACCTAGGAGCTGAAGCCATGGTGAATTATCAACAACCCTCCCCCCCACACACACACCCTGTAAGATTCTTTCTTCACCCAGGTGTAGATTTTTCAGGATTCTATTTCTGTTCATTAGCTCTTCATGGAATCTGGAACCCAAATCCCAATTGGCATTTATATAATACATTTTCACGTAGCATGGACATGATAGAATGATAGCAGAAGGACAGGCAGGGTAAACTGAGTCAGTGCTCCCAGATAAGCATTTTGTCTCTCAATCCTCTTGGCTCCATGAACTAGCATTGTAACCATTTCTAGGACCCATTTCTACTAAGTAGCAAAGAATTTCTCCGATGTATCTGCTTCCAAGGTGTGTGTGTATGCGCGCGCATGCGTGCATGTGTGTGTGTGTGTGTGTGCGTGTGCGTGTGTGTGTGCACCAGTGCTCCAGTACAAGTATGTATGCACATGTATGAAAGTGCACATGGAGACCTGAAGTCAACCTCAGTGGCTGCTCACCCTGTGTTATTAAGACAAGTTCTTTGACTAGGACGTGGGGACACCAGTTAGGGTAGGCTGGCTGGCCAATGAGTCCCAGGAATCTGCCTGTTTCTGCATCTCTAGAGCTGGGTCCCTGCCAGCTTTTATATGGGTGCTGGGGATCAAACCTCACCCTCCTGTTACACAGTGAGCTCTTTGCCAATGGAACCCCGCCCCCAGTCCCCGCACGTCCTCCCAGGCAAGCCAAGTCACTCTTGCTCGTTTGCACAGAAGAAGACAAGGACACATTGGCTGCTTGTCTAGTGACTAAACCCCAAGATTTTCCTTAGATTGACAACTCCCCTTAAGTAAGATGTGAGTGGCAATAAGGGGAAAGAGAAAATGCTCGAATGATTACCAATGAGAAAGTGGCTAGTTTTATCTCGCATACTTAGAAAATTTGTAATTGTCTTTATTTCATTTTTGTTTACTGAAAAGTTAGTGTTGAGTTGTAGCCAGTCATAACCATAGACAGAAGCCAAGTGCTGGTGGAGCACGCCTTTAATCCCAGCACTCTGGAGGCAGAGGCAGGTGGATCTCTGTGAGTTCGAGGCCAGCCCGGTCTACAGAGCAAGTTCCAACAATACAGAGAAAGCCTGTCTGAAGAAACCAAAACCAAACCAAAATAAAACAAAACAAAAAGCCATAGACAGATCTTTTGGCTATAAAGCTTATCAATGA
Source organism: Cricetiscus sungorus (assembly GCA_030556225.1). Lineage (NCBI taxonomy): Eukaryota > Metazoa > Chordata > Mammalia > Rodentia > Cricetidae > Cricetiscus > Cricetiscus sungorus. The sequence continues at coordinate 2,016,379 of JANBXA010000395.1, read as the reverse complement.
ACTCTGTCTGTCTGTCAGTCTTTCTGACTCGTTTCTGGTTATATAAAATTGTACCTCTCATTACTTAGAAATGACAGTAGAACACTAGGATCACAATTGAATTTAGCACTTTGGCATGCACCTTATATTGACTGAAGACAATGGAGAGGATGTATTCAGTAAGTGCTTTGTCATGCAGCGCATACAGTGTCTCTTGTCTCCCTCTGATATTTTCATGAATCCAAAACTAAACTCCCATCTTCAAGGTGACAAGGGGCAAAGGACAACATGTTGTATTTGACAAGTTCATGTGCACTGGGATATTGGACTGGGGAAACGTTGGTGTTCTTGTGGCTCATGGGAGGTCACTGAGTGTCTCTTTACAAAAGGCAAGGAATAAGGAGAAAGATACAAAAGGACAAAAGAATGCAAGGAGAGAGAGATGTGGAGAGGGAGAGGGGAGAAATGTAGGAGTCAGAGAATAAAGGATAAAATGAATGAAAGCTGAGGCGAGCTCTGCAGCTGAGGACAATGCTTGGACCCCATTGTCTTTGTGAGGATGCTTGACAGTCTGGTATCCAGAGAGGAGGGATAGCCATCTTAAATGTGGACAGCACCATCCGTGGTCTGGGGACCAAAGTGAGTAAGAAAATGAGCAGAACACCAGATTTCATCTATCTGCTTCCTGCACAGTGTAACCACCAAAACAAAAAAAGTAATTTATGAAAGCAGACGAAATGGGAGTTTTGAGCTGAAAGGCCAACACAGTCAATGAAGCGCTTGTCTTGCAATCAAGAGCAAGGGCCTGAGTTTGAGACCAGAGCTTAGCCAGAAAGCTGTGTGGTTCTTTGAACCTGGAGTCTTAGTGCTGAGAGGTATAGAAAGGCAAATCCCTGGAGCCTGCTGGTGAGTTCCAGGCCAAGAGGGTCTTTGTCAAGAGCCTTTGGCTCTAGGGAAAGCAAGCCAGCAAGCCAAATGGACTGGGACTGAGGAACAAGAGTTGAGGGTGTCCTCTGGCCTACAGATACCTCTCTCTCTCTCTCTCTCTCTCTCTCTCTCTCTCTCTCTTCTCCCTCTGTCTCTCTCTGTCTCTCTGCCTCTCTCTCTGTCTGTCTCTCTCTCTGCCTCTCTTCGCCTCTCTCTGTCTCTCTGTCTCTCTCTGTCTCTCTGTCTCTCTCTCTCTCTCTCTCTCTCACACACACACACACACACACACCACCTTTGCTTTTTTTTCAATTCTTCAGCCTCTTAACCAGAAAGTGAAAGAGAGAGAGAGAGAGAGAGAGAGAGAGACAGAGAGACAGAGAGACAGAGAGCAACATAGACCATGAAGCATAGTCAAACTGTGACACAGAAAAGTCAACCAGAGAAATAGCACGGATATCCTACATGGACTAAATTTGCAGTGTCAAGAACAGATACAAATTCCCAGATTGCAGAGTCATGGCATTCAAGACCAGAAGCCCAGCAGCAGCCATGGTGATTCTGGACATAATGACTTCTTCCCTCTGAGGCTCAGCAGCCATAGAGCAATGGTCTCCACACGTGAACCCTGGACCACTGGATGTATCAGTTGGAAACTAACTGGAAACTGTGGTAGCAGAGCCCAGCAGTCTGTACTTTAACAAGCCTTCCAGAAGATTCTGAGGAATACTCAAGTCTGAAAATTTCTGTGTTAAAGATGTGGTTTCAACTGATGCAAGCTTCTTGCCTCTAAGTAGCCCTTTCCTGAAGAGATGGAACACTAATCCTGGGGAAGGGTAGCTATTGCTGAAGTTGGATGCAGACTCAAGTTTTCTGTGTCTTAACCTCTCATATAAATTCTTGTCCAGAAGGGAAATCGTCTTTTCGTTTTTCAAAAGGGCCTGTTGTTTTGTGGTGAAAGGAATGCTCCGCTAATTTTTAAGATGATGGCTTCAGTTATGAACAGGAAGTCTTGAGGGAGGAAATCCTTGACTTGAATTTTTAAAAATTATGCCCCCTTATTTTCATTCCTTGGAAGAAAAAAAGGCGCCACTGTGAAGAGGCCCTAGCTGATGTCAGAGGGGGACAAATGACTGTCTGAGAAGCGGAACCCTGTGCTAGAGCCACCGCAGAATCTCCTCAGGCACAGCTGCAGATTCCCCTCAGAGGCAACTGAATGGATACAGATGACAATGGCCCCCGAGATTTTGCTTCAGCCACAGGCTCTTTGCAGTGTCACCTGGCTTTAGGGTGGGTGACACAGTACCTGGGCATCTGGCTTCCAGGCAAGCCTGATCTTCAGGAGCAGCATTGTCACTGCCCTTTGATGTGCCTTGCTCTGGTCCTCTCAGAGTGTCGTCCTGGTGAGCAGACGCTGCAGGAGGGTGGGGTGTATATGTCTGAGAATTATGTAGAGAAGTGTGAGCCGTTCCGATGAATTAAAACAGCGGGGATAGGTGTCTATGTTTTTCAGATGAAGAAGGGTTTCCACCTCCTAGTTGAGGAAGCTGACATTCAGAGGGTAGAATGAATTTATCCGAAGTCAGTAAGTTTGGAGATGGGAAAATGCCATTCAAAACTACGGTTTGCAAGGCCAAGCCCATTCTCCAGGAGAGACAGGCACTCTAAATTGGCCTGTCAGGGACGGACCATTGACCTCATATGCATCTCCAAACTACTTACAAACAAGTGCTTAGCTAAGATTCAATTTATCCCAGTGCATTATCTGAGGCCCACCAGAGAGAATGGCCCCGCAGGGCAAAACCGACATACAATAAGGAACTTATTTGGGAATTCCCTTATGGGAAGACATCTCATGGCGTACCTTCTGCAAGCTGGGGACCAAGGGAGCTGCAGGTGTAACTCCTCACCTGAAGATGGAGGCCTAGCAACTATGGGGGCCACTGATGTAATCCCCAGAGTCTAAAAGTCAGAGAACACTGAATTCCAATGCCCAAGGGAAGCAGACAACATGGACATCCCAGCAGAAAGGGGGAGGTGTGTGAGAGAGAATTTCCCAGCATGCAAACCACTGGTGGATGCTCAGCTTGGGAGAAGGTAGCTGCCCACAGAAGCAACAAGCTCATGCATCCGGCAGAGCAAGCCTCCGCAGAACTGCGGGCCTCACAGGGACTTGCGGCTCCAAGCAGCCATCATTGTTATACAGTCAGCTTCCAGCAGGCTTGACTCAATAGTGGGCTACCTAAGCACGAATGGGAGCCTGCCACCTTCTGCGTACACCTGGGTAAGGACATCTCAATGCCCTAAGAACGAAGTTCAAAGGGGAACAGAAACAAGAAAGCTTGAAATGCAAAAGCAGCAAGAAATTCAATGCCTGATGGTTAAATTCATCCATTCTCTCCTTTACGACAGTTTTAAATATCCACCTTCCTAATAACGACAGTTATGGTAAAATGGAAGGAAAATCAATTAAGTAAAGCCGCAATTCCCTGGTATGAAAATAGCTTTTACTAGGAATTTTTGGCTTTCGGGGTTGTAAGGAAAATATCTGTCTTTAAAGAAAAAAACATTTTTAAAGGAGTGGAGTCTGAATCAAGCATCTTTGTCGCCTCTCAAGTCAGCTCAATATGTTACTGAGGATCATGGGAAGGAAAATGTGATGCACCCAAAGGAAACTTCTGGAAGAGACCATCTGCTGTCCCCAGGGCTGTCAACAGGGGACACAGATAACCATGACGGTCCTAGCTGGGCCACAGAGAAGTCCAGCAAGTTCCAAAGCAGTAAAGAACAAAAGGAAAATAAACAAGACTCAAGACAATGGCAGGGCTTCCCCTCTGAAGGGCCAGGGCCTCCAAGACAGGAGTGGATGTCCCGTGAGTCCGTCTGGCACTGTGTTTTGATCGCTATTCTTGTCACAGTTACAGAACATCTGACAGAAGTCAGATAGGATAGGAAGGATTTGTTTTGGCTGCTCATTCTTGTCCACCTCATCAGGGAAGGCACGGAGGGGTCCACAGAAGGGGCAGCATGACACAGAGGTGCCTCACAGTTTGGTAGCAGGGCAATTGAGCCAGAAGTAGATCTCACCTTCAAGCATACCCTATCTCTCCCGGAGCTGGCAACCCACTTCAGCTTGACCCAGGGGTCCTCCAGCTTCCCCAAACCTACCACCAGCCCACACAGCAGCTCACATGAGTCTGTGGGGACATTTCACACCACACTGTAACACAGAGCAAAGGAGCTCAGCCCAGGAAGAAAAGAACGGGCAAACGGATGGCAGTAGAATCTGGGTTTCTCCGTGCCCCAACTACAAGCTCAACGTGCGGCTAGATTACCTATTTCCACAGCTAAAAAGTGGGGGCCAAGAGCAATGCTCCACCAAAGATTTTTGTAGCATGCAGCAAGTCAGGAGAGGGGCTGTGAGTGTGCCAGGCCTCAGCTTGGCACAATGCCCCAGGCAGTCACATGTGCAAGACCATCCAAGCCACGGACACAGGCTTCTCTCCTGTGGGCTGGCACACACTGACCCAGTGAGGTATTTTCAGGGAGTGTGGAGGAAGCGTTAGCCCTTTATTAGCTTAAGTACTTTACCAGAGTCTAGATTACATCCAAACCTGGACGTTTTCAACAGCAGACTTGTAGTGGCTTTCCAGAAGCTCGAGGCTTGCTGGTGCTTCAGTCAAGAGGCAGGCTGTGTCGGTTAAAGCTGAGAACTAGGAAACAGCCATGCAGATCTTGAAGCTTGTGTTGGATGAGATTTTTTTCATGCCTCCATGCTCTGCTACAAGAATGGCTACAGGCATAGATGGCATCCAGCTCTTTGGCACCTGAATTCTTTTGCTGAATTAGCTGCTTCCTTATCTTAAAAGAGCTTTAAGGTCTGATTGACAAAACAAAAACAAAAACAACAACCCACTGGGCAGGATTTAACTGGAGCATGAATTTAACTTGGCCAAGCCTGCTTGGCCTCTCCGAGTCTACACCCTTCTCATCTGTACAGTAGGGGGCAGGGCCTGCACGAAACCAACACCGGGATGCTTTGTGTAGACAAACCCCCTTCTGTGGAATGAAATCCCAATATGTTGGGAAGAAATGACCATGAGACACAGGAAGAGCCTTTGATTTCAATCCTAGCTCTAAGAGCCACTCTCTAAATGGGCGGACTTTGTCAAGCCACTATTTGGTTCTGGCCATTATCAATAAACTAGATTCCCATAAAAATCTGCTTAGGGAGATTTAGAAGTATTCCAAAAGATGATGAGGGCAAAACAACTGGCACAACAGATCATTTAATAAAAACCGAGATGACTCAGTCAGTAGAGTGCTTGCCCCCCAGTGTGATCCGTGACCCTCAAAGTTCACATTAACAATGTTAGTTGGGGAGGTGTGCTCAGAACCCAGTGCTAGGAGCAAGGGGATGGGTGAGTCTCTGGGGTTTAGTGGGCAGCCAGTCTAGTGAAAGTGCATTTTTTCCTGCTGGTTAGAAACCCCAACTCAACAAGGGTGGGGCCTGTGGAATGACAGTCTTCTGGCCTCCCCATGTGCATGCACAAATAAATATAAACCAAACATTAGTTCAACAAATATTTACTGTGTACTACATGCCACATACTACATTAGCTATGGGGAATACACTGGAGGACAGACTAGGAATGTACAGCCTCTACCCTCACAAAGCAGAGAGCTGAAGCCTTAGCATCACATCCAGGAAGGTATCATCATTGGATAAGCAAAGATCCAACAAGGACAACAGCAGGATGGTTGCATAAATGCTTGCTTTTTCTCAGTGCCTCTCTCACTCACTCTTGTCCCCAAAGCCACCATTCTCCAAATGTTTCTTGTACAGCATTTCTCAGCGCTTGTTAAGGAGAATTCGGCACTCCTATGCTTCACACAGGGTTGCTCTTTCAATAACAGAGGCCTTGGGAGGATCAGCTTTATCTCAGTTGTAAATCTTGCATAATAACTCCTAGAAGTGGGAAGGCAGTCTTCAAATGGATGCTGCCTGGCTCACCATTGCTCATCTCTGCTGAAAGTGGACTTGATGAATCAACAAATCCTGCTATAGTCAATCATCACCCCCAGAGCTAACTATAAAGATTGAGGGCTTCCTGCCCACTCTACACCCACCTGGCGCCAGGTAGATATGGAGGCCCCAGGGGAGAATGCCTGATGGTGTCGGACATGTCAAAGAGCCAAAGAACGGGAGAAATCTCACCTCAGACTCATGAGATGTTAGCTTGGTGAGGCAGGTAATGATTGGCAACTGAGTGAAACTTAGTCAAGCCTCTTCTAATTTCTGGAGATTGTCTGTCTTGAGCCCAGACACGGTACAGTCTTCATGTAGATCATGTGGTACAAATGTCTTATAGCTTTGAAATTCAGCCTTTAATTTACACAACTACACCCACAGTTCCTGTGTAGATCTTATCATGTGTCTGGATTATTGTGATAATCCAACGAGAGTCTTCAGTATTAGTCCCGTGGTCCTTTTACTTACATCATTCCTTCTGTATTTGCTATATCAGGTGAGACAGCATCTCTGTGTGAAAGTCTGGAGATGTCTTTTGTCTCCAGGATCAAGTCCAAAACCTCTAGCACGCATTTTGTGGGTTGCCACTCACAACTTGCCCTTCTCCTCCCTGTCCTCCTCCTCGGCCAGTCAAAGGGATAAACTGGGATTGTCGTAAGCCACTCCTTGCAGTAAAAGTGAGCATGTGACTCAATTCCATTTGGTGGAATACACTGGAAAGCTAACTGGCTGGCCACGGATATGCCAGCTTTGTCACCATCATAACAGAAAGTGGATGAGAGAAGTCCCGTTGTCTCCGTGATCCTGAGGGAGATGTTAGGTGACTCACCCTGTTTGTCTGGTACTTTCCACTGTTAGCGCTAACACAACAGGAAAGGCCGATGTCCTGGCTGACCACTTCAGTTTGAATCTGAACGTCCTCATGCCCTTGTGTTAAAGGCTTGCTCCTCAGCTTGATGGTAGGGAGCTTCAAACTGGGAAGTTTCGTGTCACTGGGTGATGGGGTGCCCTTAGGAAGGATTGTGGGTGTTAATCTCTCTTTTCTCATTTCTATTTCCCAATGTTTTATACACTAACTGAAGTTTTCAAAGAAGATTCAAGGGCTTGAAGGTGGCTCAGTTGTGTTACAGGAGAGTCTTGGTCCGACAGGTCTCACTGCCCTCGGGCCCCAAATAAACACACAGATGCTATATTAATTATAAAAGTGTTGGCCAGTGACTAGGGTTTTTTATTGGCTAGCTCTGTCTTAATTATTAACCAACTTCTATTAATCTAAGTGTTTCCACATGGTCTTATCTTACCAGAGAAGGGTCTGGACCTGTTACTCCTTAGGTGGTCTAACTGTCCCCTAGACCCACCTATCTTCCTGCCTCATTGGCTGAACAGTGTTTTATTCATTAACCAATAAAAGAAACATATATTCAGAGGGACATCTCCCCTCATGGTTGTGCTTACCTTGCAAGTGTGAGGACATGAGTTTGATCTCCAGAATGCATCTAAAGACGCTGGAGTGTGTGTGTGTGTGTGTGTGTGTGTGTGTGTGTGTGTGTGTGTGTAGGGGGAGAGTGAGGGTGTGGGGTGATGTGTGTTTTTGATTCCAGCGATGGGAAGGCAGAGACAGGGCCATCTTTAGAGTTTACCAGTAGCCAGTCCTGTCACTCCCATTTAGATGGAGAGCACTCCAGGCCCAGGAGAGACTCTGTCTCCAATGAGGGGAATGATGGTGTTGAGATGGCATCTGAGGTTGTCCACCAACAATATTACTAGGGATGGAAAAGTGATCTTCTCAATCCTTAATGCTTCAAATGGTCAGAATCTGACCTTGATGACAGATAATATATTTTTGTTTTATATGTATTTTAATTTTTAATGAGATAGCTGGATACTTTTTTATAAGTTGATTAAAGGTAAACATCAGCATTTGATGAATGGTTAAATAAACAGATGATGTTTTTAAGAAACTAAAGAGATTCAAAAGATAAAATTCAGCCTCTAATTTTGGTATCCGGCAGCATCCAAAGGCTCCCTTCCTTTCAGTGAAACTTCTGGAGGGACTCCATACACGTTCAGCGACAGTAGCTCAGCAAACCTTGGGTGTGACTCTGGACCACACTGTAGTGATATCTATCAGTGTCAGGAAACAGCTAACTTCCTTGGAAGGGTACTGCCTCCTTGGCTCACCTCCATCCCCCATGTCTTTTTGCCTTTACCAAGGCCGATATCATCCATGGACTTTTTACCTGCTTCTTTATTGTGTCTCAGATTTGAGCTCTACTAGAGAGATAGATTTTGACTTCATTCAGGAAAAAAAAAGTCAACAAATTGCAATTTTAAAACAGTGGAACAGCTTTTGAAGTGTGGTAGTGAGGTTCCCCAATACCGGAGACACTGGGTATAAAAGGGAAGGCAGCATGGACAGGACAGGATTAAAATGTGCCCGTGAAGACCCCACCCTCAGTCTCTAACTCACACCATGCTGTCAGCAGCCCAGAGCAAGCACAGAGGAGGAGCACACAGTGAGAGGCCGGAGAGCTGAGAGAAACAACCCGGACGGGATTTCAAGGTTGGATCCAAAGAAATCTGGCAACTTTAGCCAAAGCAGGAAGGAAAATTTTAGCACACAGCAGACTAGAACAACAATCTCCACGTAGCGCAGAGAAATCACTGCTTTCATTCCCCCAGCAGGGTGTGGTTTGAAGTGTACTTTGTTATTAGCCCTGCTCCTCTTCACGGCTCTGGGAAAGGACAGCCATGTGCTCGCATGTGATGGTTAACGCTTACTGTCAACTGGGCAGGGTCTAGAACTACTAAAGAGACAGGCCTCTGGGCAAGCCTGAGAAGACATTACTATAGTTTATTAATTGAGGTGATGAGAGGAACCCTAGATGTGGACAGCACCAGTCTAAGGCCGGGGCCTTGGACTGAACAAAAGGAAGAAAGCCAGCTGAGCATTGGCAGCCAGCTGTCTGCTATGTGATTGCTGATTTCACATCGAAAGGACCAGCCCCTGCTTTAGCAGCCATGCCAGGCTGCAGAAAAGACAGGTAGGCCCCTCTTGCCCTAGTCCTTAGGAGGTCAGATACTCTCCTTGTGGCAAGGAACCAATCAGAAGTTAGCTGATAGAGCTGTGCTCTGGGTGTGCTTTAAGGTACAAGTGCTCAACAGTAGCGTGCAGAGCATAGCAACCGCCCTGGGAGGGCTCACCGATCCTGACACTTGCGTGCGCCTAGACACTCTCCTCACACTGCCGTATGAGTTTCGCGACTCGTGGATGGGAGTGGGTCTCTTGGAGACTTGGGGGCTCAGAATTTGGGCACAACGTGACCACCTTCTGTTCTGCCTCAGTGGCCTTCCTTCCATGGTGGAACTTTTGTTGATGGGATGTAACTCATACACAGGGGGGTTGGGTGAGGAAAGGAGTCTCTGGGAAGTTGAGCTACTTTGCACTCATTCAACAAGCGACAGTCAGGGCCTTCCTAGCTGGGTCAAGGAAGCTGCTGAGGTTCTACCCTTAGAATTATATCCAGACATTAAATCACAGTCGGGAAGTGGAAGGCACTCTCCAGGGGGTCACTGGCCACATTGACCTTCTAATGATTCCCCTTCAGGGGGTCCCTTCTGTCATCTGCCCACAGCAGGGAATGTTGTTGTCCCACAGTCTCCCATTTGCCCCTCTCAGATCTTCCTGCCACAAAAGCCTGATTCTTCTTTCGATATGGAGCTTGGACAGGTGGTCGCCATCTTCTTCAGAATGGCCCTTCATGGACCCAAAGCTTGTTATTAACTGACTCTTCATCTTTTTCATCTCCAGACAAAGTAATTGGCTTAACCTTTCCCCCAAATGACAACTGCGAGTATCAAATGCCCTTTTCATGTAAATGGAGAATTCCAGAGCTGCCACTTGACGGCCCCACCCCCTTCTCTAAAAGCTCTTTCCAAAAACAGCGGGCTTTTAGCAAGTGAGCTCTTCAAGGGTCCCATTAGCGACCTGGTGCAATCAGCAAGGAATAAGGCTGACCTTTGACCCGAGAGCAGGCCTTGCAGGGCAGAGAAGGGTCAGGCTGGGAGGTAGTTTCTTCATGAGACTCCTGTCCTCAAGTCTAGGTACCAGTCTAGGCTGTCCCCTTAGAAAAAGAGAAGCCAGAGTCCTCCTGTGTTCAAGACCTCTTCTGTTCTCTGACAGCACCCCATTTCTTATCTGTTACGTTTCAGATGGTTGAAGTGCAGACCTGTCTCCAGGTTCTCCCAGCATACCTCAGTCCCCACCTGATACAGGGTCCTCCTAGCTGGCATTCCCTACGCTCTACCCTGAACGCTGCTCTGCGCCCAGGGGCTACATAATCCAGACCTTTCTGTCACCCGCCCCTTTTGTTAACTTTGGCCTCCTGGACGCTGTGCCTGCTTCCCCTGTCTCCCCTCTCCCCTCCCCTTCCCTTCTTCCCACATGGCCTAGCTCAGTCTGGTCGTTCCATTCTGGACTCACCCAGATGTGACCCTGCCTCTACCTATACTCTCCCTTTTATCCACAATAAACTTTCTCCTCCACCATACCCAGGAACAGCCATGTCCTTTCCTTTCTATTTATATTTCAATATCCTGAAGCCCACCACTGCCCATACTTTCATACGCTCACATTTGCTTAACTAAGGATTTTCGGAGCACAGAGGTCTTTCAGCAGCAAAGTCATGTGAAGGACTTTTGTGACTCAAACTATCTTTTCACCAGGCAGACGTGAGTTCAATACTCCTTCCTATTGGAAGATCAATGTTCAAATCCCCTGCACCGTGTAAAAAGCATGGGTGTGCATACAAGTATCCTGGCAACCCCAGCATTATAAAGGTCTCAGACAGGAAGATTGCTGGGCTTACTGAATGCCAGCCCAGTCCCAGGTTCAGTGAGTGACCCTGTCTCAAGGGAACGAGACGGCGAGTGACAGGGAAGGACACCACGTGCCTCCATGCGAGCACCTGCAAGCACATACATCACACACCAGAAAATTCATTAAAAGGCAGTTGTTTTCCTAAGCTTCTGTTTCTTCCATAAAAGGGAATAGACATTGCTATGGATTCGATTGTCACTCACAGTGTCCAGAAAGAGCTCTCTGGCCTGTGATAAGTATTCTGGTGGATGGGGATGTTAACATTGCAACCTTAGCCATTCTTAGTGAACTTCTTCCAACCCAGCAGGCACTCAAGAAGAAGAAAGACACATCACAGTTGACGTGTTCCACTCTGTGCTCCTGCTGGCAGGGCTGGCTGAGAGGCCTGGAGAGCTTCCTGCCTGCTGTCCTTTGCTCCCGGGCATGCCTGCCAGTGAGGTGTCATATGGCAGGGTAAACAAACCTCTCCCAAGAATCACTTTTATCATTGCACCTGCAGGGTCCCACTTCCTGCGATCAGAGCCTGCAGCATAAAAACAATCCTAGTGTGCAGGGCCCATTTGCCGTCTGCACCCAGGGACCCAGAGACTGCTGACCCAGACACAGAGGGTTTGGAATCCCCAGCTTGTTCTGTGGTCTCACGCCCTCCCAGAGTTCCCTGGCATCTCATATCTAGCCAGGGGCCCATTGTTGTTTGTTAGTTACTTGGTCTGGAGCAGGCTGAATGTTCCCACAGGTGAACCTTTTAGGCCTCATACCTTTTCTCCAAAATACCAGAGATGCTTGAAATTCAGAATTCTCTTGATTTTGGAAAACACTCAGACACACAGAGATCTCTGGGGAGAAGGAAATGTTTAGGTGTCTATGTTTCACATAGGTCTTCTACGCATAGCCTGCATGCAGTACTGTCCACGAGTCTGTGTTCCGACCACGCCCCCTCCTCACGTGACATCAGATATCAATCTTCCACCTCAGTGTCTCACAACCTGAGGTCATGGAGTCTCTTGGATTTCCCGCCAGCTGGTTGGTCAGAACCAGCGGTGTTGCTGTAACTCATGAGCCCCAAGGCAAGCTGTCTGTCCACCTGCAGATGCTGGGAAAACCCAGTCAGCCCCCAGAAACTACATGGAAAAAAAAGAAAGTGACCGTTGGCTTAAAGCTTTGGACCTTGGGATGATTTGCTGATGAAGGCATTGCCAATAACTCATGCCTGAAAGGATTCAACTCTATTATAAACTTAATGTTATAAAAGGTTTAACTTGTTCTCTCCCTTAGAGATTTATAGCATGTTGTTTTTTAAATTTATTTTTGTGCATTGGTGTTTTGTCTGTATATCTGTGTGAGGGTATTGGATCCTGAAGTCACAGACAGGTGTGACCTGCCATGTAGGCGCTGGGAATTGAACCCAGGTCCTCTGGAAAAGCAGTCCATGCTCTTAACCACTGAGCCATCTCTCTGACTCCCTAACTTTTATTCTTTATTGGACTCTATTTATTTATTGTGTGCCTGGGATGGGGTGGGGTACACACATAGAAGGTCTAGGACAATTTTTAAGAGTGACTTCTCACATGGATGCCAGAGACTGAACTCAGATCCTGAGGCCTGGAGGTAAGCAACTTCACAGCCGAGCCATCTCACTGGTTCCAGAGACTTTATGAAATATATGAAAGTTTTCTTTATCAGAGAAAATTAATTTCGGAATCCTGGAAGATGCAAGAAAAGTCTGGAGATGGTTACACAGCACAGTGTTTTCTTAGTATATACACACAGAGCTATAGTTTCACTCAAAGGGGAGAAAGACTGGGAGGAGAGAGAGAGAGAGAGAGAGAGAGAGAGAGAGAGAGAGAGAGAGAGCCATTAATTATCTCTTTCCTGAGAAAATTAATATCCACTGACATCTAGATGTTTATACTCTTAAAAACCAAACAGTTCTACAGTTGATAAGTTTAAAAGCTCTAGACATGGCTGTCAAAGGAAAATATCAATAGATATAGATAAGCAAACCAGGAGGCCCTATGCTTGTGTGATTAAAGGGAATATTAGAAAACAAAGGCAGAAAAATGGGGGGACACTTACATCATACATACCCAGATGTTGGTGTGGAGTATGGAAAGTTCAGATGCAGAATAAAAACTCAGGATCCTGAGGCTCTGTGGCCGAATGACCCACATGATGCACAGGCAGAAAGTGATGTAGGAGCCAGCAGGGAAAATACATGGAGTGAGAAAAGGTCCAACTCTGTAATCCAACCACAAAATAGAAATTAAAGTGACCTTGGGAAACAAAATTTCAATCATTTTTAAGGTAGACAGTCATAGAGTCTGATATATGCACACATCGCTGGTGAAATGGTAAATATGTGACCCTTAGGGAATCAAATACAACTCTTCAGCTTAAGGGCCTTTGTAGACACTTATTCTGACCTCGTGATTTTACGTGTGAGGCTCCCATTCAAAAGGGGGACAACAGCAAGCCAGACTCTAAGTAAGTTATGCTGTGTGCACAGCATGCAGCTATTAAAGTAGAAACTGCAAAGGATCTAAATATGTTAAGAAGTACAGCAACCCTGAGTAGTAAGTGAGAAGCAACACCACCATGTTGCCTACGCAATGCAGTTTACATAATGTGCAGTAGAGAAGATGAAGCAACCCCAAATGGACATAGATGTTTATTTTGTTTTGCATAATACGAGTATAAACTACTTTATAGTTTGCTCAGCTCAAAGTTCCTTGAGGAAAAGGTTCACTTGACAAGTCTTCTCATTGACACCATGGAGGGCACTCTATTCATGCTCCAGTAAGGGTGGGTGGATGGTCAGGAGAGGCTGGGAGCAAGTACTGTTAGATGCTGTCTCCTTGTCATGCATGGCTCCTGCCATCAACATTATCTTCTCCGAACTGACCTCACACTTGCCTTTGGGTTTGGTGATGGGGGTGGGTGTTCTTCCTGGGGGAGGGTTCTTCTGAAGATGGGGGTTCTTCTCTGGGGGTCTTCTGGAGATGGGGGTGTCTTCTGAAGATGATTCTCTAAGGAGGTGCTGGTGAATCCAATAGTGTAGGGGAAAGGGAGGAACTGAAGGAAACTTGGTTTTGGCTAGAAAGTGGGTCAGCTTGGTTCCTGCAGAGCTTAGAAGCAGCACTTACAGCTTCCTGGCACCTCTGGTCCATGTAGGTAGGCCTTAGCTGCCAGTAGCTTTCTGCGGTCTTGCTGGTGTCCATTCTGGGGGAAATAAAAGAGAGAGAGAGAGAACAGCTAGGGTGTGCTGGCAGCTCCCACTGGTGGAACGGCCAATGAGAGACGCGGAGGGACATCAGCCGCAGAGCTCTTGTCTAGAGCCTCTCTCTCATCACTCCTGCTGCCTACACATCGCTGGCTTGCCCTTCTTGGGAGTACACTCAGGACTGGACTTGCCTTGTTGTCTCTGCCAATACCCCATGATGCCAAATCAACTTACTAGGAGCCAGCTCAACTTACTAGGGCAACCTCAGGACCACATACCTGTGCAATGTGGCACACTTACACAGGAGGAGGCGTGGACTGTGCTGACCACAGACAGACCATGGCTAGAAGGATTTGGGCCTTCAGCCCACTGAGTATCCTCATTTACCCCTGAGCCCAGCATAGGGTCTTCAGAAAGCTTTCCCTCCTTGAGCCTGTGATTATCCCACCAGGAACACAATGGTCATCCCAAAATCTAAATGCAGAGAAGAGGGAGATAGCGTTTCCCAAGGTTCTCAAGCAGTAAGGACAAGCTGGTGAGGCAGTGGTATTTTCTAGCTGTCTATGTTCTCTCCTCCAGGTCACCAGCTGAAGATCTGTCAACAGCAATGTTTACTGAGGGCGAAAAGAGAACACGGAGAAAAGCATCTGGTCAACCCATCACAAACGAAGGGGAAGTCACAGGTAGATATGCAATGTTCAGAGTGTGAGAGACTGGGATGCTTTGGGAATGAAGCATGCGGGGAGCAGGAGACACTGTTGATGTACTATCTGTAGCGTTCAGTTTATTCTCTGGAAAAGGTCATAGGAGTCAGAACGACACATGCTAGCAGCCATCTGGGAACATGATGACAAATTTTAAGTCAGAGCATTTTGAATTTAAAGTTTAACCTTCTGCTTGACGTTAGGGGATCATCAATATCTAATGCCTTGTACCTATCTTCTGACTCAGCATTCTTGGTTCATTTTTGTGTGGCTCTGACCATATCAGGGAATATGTATTCTGCTGCCCAGAACCTCCCCTTGTGCACCTCAAAACTCTCTTTCACCCTGAAGAACATTATTAAATGGTAGTGTTCCTTCACATATGTCAACTTCTTTCCTTTATTATCCAACCATGGAAGTATGGCTTATTACATGCTACAATAGGAAACCTTCTCTCCCATTCAGTTGGAAGCTAGAAATATCTATCTATCTATCTATCTATCTATCTATCTATCTACCTATCTATCCATCCATCTATCATCATCACCATCTATCACCTAACAGTCCATCTATCATTACAATCTATCTATAATTTATCATCTATTTAACTATTTATCATCTATCTATCATCACCATCTATCTATCATCTATTTATCATTTATCTATCATCACCATCTATTCATCACTTCCTCTTTTGCATGCATGTGTACACATTTGTGCTGAAGTTATACTTGCCTGTGCAGAGGCACATGTGGAAGCCAGAGACTGACCTTGGGTGACATCTTCTTTGACTCCCTGCCTTATTTTTTGAGACTGACTCTCTCACTGAACCTGGAACTCTCTGCTTTGGCTAGGCTGGCCAACTAAAGAGTCCTTTGTATCTGACAAAGGACTTTGTATTATCTTACTGAATATCATGGTTATAGGTACACACCACTATGCCTTAAAAAGAAAATGATGCTTCTTCTTCTAATATCATTATATACACCCTATGCCTTAAAAAGAAAATGATGCTGGGTATCTCAACTCATGTCATCATGCTTGCACAGAAAGCAGTTTGCAACCATGGAGCCATCATTTGAACCCCAGAACTCTCATATTTATCTTTGCATTCCCACCAACTGGTTGAATATGTTGGATGCTCAAATGGATGGATTGATAGATGAAACAGTTTTCATTTTAAATTCCTCTATCTGAAAATTTTTCAGGGTCTGTATAAACCTGCCAGGCAAACGCTTCATGTCCACATCTACTGTTGGCTATTTCCTTCTGTCCCAATAGACTAAACTGACTGCTGTTTCCAGTCCTGAATTATAAACTGTAGCTGTCGCTTGTTTGTCAGGCAAGCATAGGGAGAGAGCTACTCACAGGGCCTTTGCTGAGTCATCGGATGTTGGATATGCTTCTGTAACTATGATAACTGTGCACTTCGTGGAAAGATTAATGGCTGTCATCATGTTTGCCCACTCTGCCACTCACTGACTAGCATCGTGCTAGGTGCTTCTCCTGCTCCAGAGGCAGAAGCATTGCAGCCTTTTCCAAATAAAGACACTGAGGCACTGATGGACTTGGTATCTTGCCCAAGATCTAATGACTAGTTGAAAGTGGTATGGTGTAGGGAGGGGCTAATCAAATGATAGGTAAAAATCTGAACCCAACTCCAGTGACTCTTGAATTTGCATCAAGCCAATTGTTCTTCCTCCCATCTAACACACGCTAATGTTCAATTCCAGTGCACAGTGCACCACTATGCTCCACCAGCTTATATTGATCATCTCCTGCATCCTCCAAGGAAAACAGCTAGAGGGAGAAGCTGAACTTCAGTGTGGGCGTTAGCCTAAAGGATGCTGGAGAAATGTGGATATGTCACATGAAAGGGGACACCTTGGACCAATGCAGGACCAGAGGCTGACGGGTCTGGAACAGGTTTGGGTAAATGGGTCAGAAGGAATAAGAGTGGATGGTTGGGATGAGTAACAAGATGATTCTTATGTTTGGGAACATACCTTTACATGTTTTGGGGGGAAATATGGATGGGCTGCAAAGGTCAAGCTGCACCAATTCTCTGGAACTTGGTGGATACCCTATGTCTTCACTGTAAATTCTACACAAATATGAAACATGGAGAAAGTGTTGGGACTGAGAAGGCCCAACATGATACGGAGTCTGAGAGGCATGTAGGAATACCAAATTAATTTCTCTGAACTCAGTTCAATTATCAGTAGAGAAAATGACACCTACTCTATGGGTTACAAATAGCATTAAATGAGCTTCTGTAGAGGAAGCATTAAGCACAAGTCCACACAGTAGGTGTTTGATAACTAGGAGTTCCACTTCATCCCTATAATTTGAATATTAAATACTTTTCCCAGAACTGTGAGTTAGAGACTTGGTCCTCAGGGAATCATGGTTGAGAGATGGTGGAACCTTAAATAGATGGAGCCTAATGGGAGATCTTTAGGTCACTGAAGCCATGCCTTCAAAATATATAATATATAATATAATATATAATTAATATATAATATGTATGTGTGTGAGAGAGTGTGTGTATCATATATATACATATATAATAAAATATATAAAGAGAAAGAGACTTTGTCTCCTTCCTCTTCCACTCTTTTGCTTCCTACAGATGAGGTGAATGGATCTGCTTTAATCCGTGCCCCCACCATGGTGAAAGCATGGGGCCAGTAGACCATGGACTGTAATCTCCCAAACCATGATCCAAAACAACCCTTTCCTTTTCATGACTTCTCTCAGGCATTTTGTCATCATACAAGAAATTTGTCATCTCTCTTTTCTTAATTTCTTTGCTAATTCTATCCTTCAGTTGTGTGATGTAGTCAAGTGCATGTCTCTAAGTTATAAATCCTATCTGGGAAGGGCTATGTCTGTTATTGATTTTATTTTTTGATTCACTCACCCACTCACTCATCACATAGAGTTTGCTGCGCAGTTGACATTGTGGAGTTGAGTACTTGGTAGAGATACATAATGAATAGTAAATGCATATTTATTTCAAAAGGATCTTTTTGTAGGCAATCAGTGTGTAAGGCTACGTGACAGTCCATTTGCACATCGGAAGAGTTTTGCTTATGAAAGGCCCATGAGCATATGACACTGTATAACTCTGATCTTCACGCAGCAGCTCAACCATTCCCAGGAGGGAGCTCCTTTCCTCCCACTGCACATTGAACACACGGCCCTAACCTCTACCCTTGGCATCGCCCCTCCTTGCCTTTTACACAGTTCCTGAGGAATAATAATTCAATCTATTTCATCTATCAAATGATAGATTTTTCACTTGAAAATTATTTTTCACTTACAACAGGAATTCATCTTTGTTTTCTTATGAAGGTATTTTAGTAAAAGCAAGAAAACCCAGGACACAAAGCATTTAGAACATTGATCTCTCTGCTCACAGTCAACACTTTGATAGTCAACATCTTTCTAGAATGTATATAATATGGAAAGGGTTGCCGCAGGTGTCTGAGCGGCACAAGGTTGCCACATCCCTGTCAGTTTGTCTTCTCACAATTCTAGTGTCCACCTCAGATTCCACCAATTTCCTTCTGTGAATCCAACAATAGAAGAAAAAACTTTTGCATGAAATCGAAGCCAAGGATGGCTGTTTGTGGGACTTGAATTCTTTTCTAAAGTTTGTGTTGGCAAGTGGTAATTATCACAGGCCTTACATAGGAGAGGAAGGTATGTGTGTGCTTAAACCCACCCCAGCCACTGTGCTTGCATCCTGGCCACTGTCTTAAATTCCTCTCACTCCCACTTTCACCTCTTTCTTTTCTTGGACCTCTTCAAGCTCCAAGGAGCATAGCAGTGTCACCTCAAGAGAAGTCTGTTTGGGAGCTCTTTGCTGAACAAGCACATCTGCCCACAGTTCTTGGGTGGACACGGACTGCAGATGTCCAGGACTGCGGTGGACATACTGTAAGAAAGGAGGAACCACGCCAAGGACAATGTGTTCCATCTATAATCAAATCCCACTACATGGTGAATTCTTCAATTCAAAAGATCGACTAGGATGGTACTTTAAAAAGAACTACAGCTGGTTAAATTTAAGGCCTGACAAAACTCCAGTCTAATAATACCTCCTGGCCCTGGGCCGGCCACATCCTTCTGCTGGGGAACTGGCTGAGCTCTTACCCGCTTTGTGCTGCATCTCAGTGTGCCTGGCAGTGAGATGCTCTCTCTGCATTGGCTTTGACAATACGAACCACGTAATGGAGTGAGCACGCTGCCTGCTGACCCGCACGGTTGCATGAGCAGCCTATGCTTGCTGATCATCTCTGGCTATGGCGTAAGTGGTCTTGCTGTATTGTGAGTGGGTTGGCCTCAGTTGTAAACCTGGCTTTTCTTTCCCATGATTCCACCATCCCCGTCGATCCTTTCTTGTTTGTAAGATATTTGCCAGTGGAACGTCCATCTTTCTTCCAGTTGTTTATCAGTTCAACCTCAAGATATTTGCAGGATACTTGGCGGTATTTTTCTTACTTCTTCACTGTGGAGCATAGCTAAGTTCAGCCTGAACACTGCTTAGTTTCACTCACAAAACAAATTGGCAAACACTTTAGAGAGGCCCTCATGAGCAGGGCCCTCAAGTGGCTGGAGTGGAGGAGAGTCTAGGTGACATGGACTAAAACGCTGACTGGCCACACAAAGCACTTCCCACACCTCTCCCTTGAGACTCTCAGCCCCTCCAGTGAGTGTACCTTGATTGCCTCGGGGCTTCACACTGAAGCCACCAGCATCCTTGAGGTTTCAGGAGGACCAAGAGGGCAGGCAGGGCTGATAAGGTGAGGAAAATGACCAAGATCACACACGTAGTGAGAAGCAGAGCCAGGTTGGTATACAGGTGAAGCAGGGGAGAGGCGATGTGTGTGTGTGTGTGTGTGTGTGTGTGTGTGTGTGTGTGTGTGTGTGTCACACACAGTGAGTAAAGGAGACAAAACGGGAACGCCTGGAGGAGAGACAGTGAGGTTTAATATTCTGTGGTTCTTTTTGTCATTTAAGCTGGTGCCACAGGGCTCATATTTAGCCTCAGAGGTCATATGCCCAGGGCCTACACCAAACATGTATGGGTTCAAATTCAAGCTCCAGCCCTCCTTCTAGTGAATTAACTTGCAACAACATCTCTCTTACCTTGTGTTAACTCTGTAACCACCCTTCTTTGAGGATGGTTGTACCATTGTGGCATGTCAGGCCTCAGTATTTTAGGGCATATGTGAAAAATATGTAATCAATTTTACTATGTAATTGTTATTGTTAGTAATGTTTTCAAACAATAAAATAAAACTGTGTTTGGACTTTCAAGACAGGGAGGCACTGGTCACACGCCCAGTCACAAAAGTGTCTAGTCTAGAAGGTAGCTGGGATAGGATTACAAATACTGCTGAAATGAAAACCAACCATCCCTTGGCTGCCCAGGGTCATGCCCCTCCCCCAACCTCTCAGTCTCTTCTCATTTTCCTGATGCTTTGGCAGCTAGAATAATACAAATGTTAGTGGACAGAGGTGATGAAGGGAGGCCCAGCTGTAAAGCACGTATGCTTTTCTGAAAAGCCTCTGGGCTGATGGATTAGAAGGAGGCTTGCTGGATGCTGGTTGATTTCTGCAGACCATGGAAGGTTCAGGAAAGCCACACATGGACACTGGACAATTACTCACCTCCATGGCGGGAGCAGCCGCAGACCTTCCTCATCCAATCTCCCTGTCTGTCAGGGCTCCACAGAGAGCAAAATCGAATCTGATCGCTGCATTTCAGGATTTGCTCAGCAGCAATAAAAACGCAGTGCAAGTGTCCACATATTTGATCCATTTGCTTTCATCCTTTAATTGAATAAGACTCAGCCCTGCGATTGGAAAGCAAAGCCTTTTGCTCAGCGTTTCATGCCTCCAGTGAGTCATCCAAGAGCAGGCTCACACTTGTCGGGATGGGAATAAGGTTTTTAATTCAGAAATCATTTTTTTATGACCACATCACAAGAGCTGGAATGGCTTTTAAGGTACATCATATTTTAGTCACAAACTCACATAAAGTTATGCTCGAAATCTTTGCAGAATGCTTGAGCTGGAATGTAAGGATTATACACCGTTATCAAGAAAAGGGAGCCTTGCTTTGTTCTTTTCTGGGCCGTGACCTCTTCTGTTCTTGGTTAGCCTGACAGACGGAGACAAGGGCGTTAGAATGTAAGAAGAAGCCCATCCAAAATGGAGGCTAAGAACACCAGCTGTTTAAGGGTGCTAAAATTGGCAGCGTCAGACTCTTAGGCTGCTCCAGCCCTGGAAGAGAAGGTTCCCTCGGAAGAGTCAAGACTCCTAGGAAGCTGAGATATCTGCAGAACCCAAGGACATTCCAGGGACCAAACATGTGGTTTTTCTTTGGCTTGCTCCAGGCCCCAAGCCCTGTGTCCTCTGTGGAGGAAGAGAAATAAAACTGTTGCTAGCCCCAATTAGGGGTCATGTCACCTTCTGTCCAGAAACACAGGAAGCAGAGAGAAGCTGGGAAGGAGATGGGAGGTGACTGAGGGAGCTCCAGAGTAAGAACAGTTTTTAAGGCTCGGGAACCCAGTGATGGTAGTGTTGGCGCACATCTTTAATCCTAGCACTCAGGAGGCAGAGGCAGGAGGATCTGTGAGTTCAAGGCCAGCCTGGTCTAGAGAGTGAGTTCCAGGACAGGTTCCAAAGCTCAACAGAGAAACCCTGTCTCAAAAACAAGCAAACAAAAGCAAACAGACAAAAAAGGAGGCCGGGGTGTGGTGAGAGAACATGCACTTTGGAGCTGGACATAGGTTAATCTTATTTCTATTACAGCTGCATGGTGTGATGTGGGCTCATATTCTTAACCTATCAGAACCTATTCAGCTTCCCAGTTGTAAAACGAAAGGAGACCATCTGATACCCTGGGTTACCATAACAACTAATGAGAGGTTAAAAACTAAACAGCATTATTATATGAAGCTGGGTGTTATGATACTTGCCTGTAGTCCCAGCCCTTGGAAAGTGAAGGCAGGAAGAGTCAACAGTTCAAGGCTGAACTCACTCTGTACATTAGGCTGGCCTCAAACCCACAGAGATCTGCCTGCCTCTGCCTCCGGAGTGCTGGGATTAAAGGTGTGTGCCACCAATGCCCGGCTAGAAAGAACCTCTTGAGAGTTGGCTCAGCACCCACCTCATTCTGTGGGTCAGTGCAGATGCCCACAAAGCTGGGCTAGACCAAGGGGGAGTGGGGAAATAGTTTGCAGCTTCTAATGAGAAGAGCTAAGAAGTGGCTTAATGGCTTTTGCATGTGTTGTTCCTTTGTTACAGTTATAGGAATAAAAGCTGGAGAAGGGGTGGGGGTGAGTGGTCCCGGGTGAGGGTCCCAAGTGAGTGGGGTCCCAAGGTAAGGGACCACATGGGAGAGCATAGCGGTTTCCATAGCAGGTGAGGGTGACCGAGGCGGGAGGGAATAACACGCCAGGCAGATAGAGCTTAAATGGGGATTTTATTTAGAAAGGGGAGTGAGGGAGAAGGGAAGAGACATAGAGGCACTGGGAACAGAAGAGGAGAGAGGAGGAGAGAGGGGGGAAGAGAAGAAGAAGAGGATAGCTGGTGGCCAACCAAAAGCAGGAGAGAGCAAAAAGGGGGAGGAGGCGCTTGCCTTAAAGGGGAAACTAGCATGACTGAGTCCCCTAAGCAGCCCTAATGAGTGACCTAGCAATGACATGGCCATGCGTGTCCCGCCCATCATTAGGGGGGCAGACTGCTGGTTTCCAACAGGATGGCCCTAAGCTCTTGCATTATGTTACTTCTTTCATGCTTTTCTGCTTATCTCTGCTGGTTTCTGAATCTTCATCCAGACCATCAGACCTCTTGGCTCCTTACATCTCCCATTTTCTGATTTCTCCTAGACAAGTAGCGAGTATCTTGCCTGTACTTTTGAAAGGCACCTGAGCTTTCCTCTTCCAACCCTTCGATTTACTTCTTCCTCCCCGTCAACACAGCCTCTGAGACCTTTTCTTCCTTGTTCTGAATGTTACTTTTCTGCAGTAACTCCTTTAAGATTGGGTGCCTCACCTGCCAGTGGTTCAGTGTAGTGTTGGTCAATTTTTAAAAATAGCTTCTGCTCCTGGAAAATGGTAATTATCCTTGAGGTTCTTCTTTATTTTCCTATTCGTGGTTCTGGATTTCATGTGGCTCAGTTGGTAAAGTGATTGTTGTGCAAACAGAAGGACCCCTAGTTTGCACTCCCAGTATCTACCCATAAGCCAGATGTGATGGTGCACATCTGGAGCTGGGATGGGAGGCGTCAGAGACAGGGGGATACCTGGAATTTACCAGCCTAGCTGAATTGGTGAAGCCCAGGGTCAGTGAGCGACCTTTGTCTCACAGACTAAGATGGAGAATCATTGAGGACGGCAGCACCAGATGCCAACCTCTGGTCTGCAGAAGTCCACGCACACCTACATACACAGCCATGTGCACAGCATAAACACATACAACATTCTCTCTCTCTCTCTCTCTCTCTCTCTCTCTCTCTCTCTCTCTCTCTCTCTCTCTCTCTCTCTCTCTGCCTCAGGAACCTTAGTGGTTTGTATTAGAACAAGCCACATTTAGGACAAGCTCTTATAACACTGATTGCAAACTCTTGTACTTGAACAAGAACACCTGTTGTAGGACTTTTGGCATTGTATGGAACTAATGTGTCCAACTGATTGGAGTGACAGCCTAGCGGCCAATAAACGTAGATCTACATCACATGGGTTGATTTTCCAAAATTCTCTTAGGCCCTCGGGCCTTTACACGTGCTACTTTATTTTATATTTGAAACAGGGCCTCACTGTGTAGGTTTTACTGGTCGTAACTCACGTAGACCAGGCTGGCCTCTGACTCACAGATCACCTGCCTCTCCCCCTGTGTGTGTCACGATGTCTGGGTATTTTCTCTTTCTAAACTCTTCCCTCTCACCATCTATTTAACGCCAGCTTCTATTCTTTCCTCTATTTCAAGTTTTAGCTGTAAATTTTTTTTTTTTTTTTTGTTTTGGTTTGGTTTTTTTTTTTTTTGTTTTTTTTTGGTTAGGAGTATGTTTTAGATTCCCCAGGCTTGGTTTTGAGCCCTTGTGATAAATTGTTACAATACCCTGTCCTTCAAGCCCTAAATGCAATTCAAATTATTGCTTCCTAAAAACATCAATTGAATGTCTCTCTTCACAACTAAGCCACAGTCTGCCTGAGGACCAAGCTTTTTGGCTGAATTCCTCTCCTTAGTATATCCGGCACCTAACTGTGCCTGGGGTGGAATACACACTTGATGACTAAGTTGAATAAAGGAATATATGAACATATAAACTAAATGACCTTCTAAATATTCACATCTTTAAAATGGCATAATGGAGACTAAAAGTCTGATTTTCCCTCAGGCACAGTTTTCATATTTCTGAATGTCCTCCTGCCATTCCTAGTTAAAGTGAGCACAAAGCCTCCCTCAGAAGCGAGCGCACCCTCAGAAAGCTCCAGTAGGTCAGAAGGCTGAGGACATCTTGTAGGTGGCACCATAAAGGAGTTGGGCTTTGATCTGTTCCTAAGGCAAGAAAGTCGTTTAAAGCCATATGAGCCAAGAGAATGCAGAAGTAGTGCGTGTTTTCCCAGTGTTCTCACCCATGTTCTGGTATGGCCAGCGCCATACTAAAAGCCCAAAAGTCTTGCTCAGTCACTGTGGAACTGGCTTAGCGCATACTGTCAGCCTTCTCAGCTCATCTCCTCAGTCGTGTTCTTATCCTAGATGAAGTTACTCAGCCTCTCTGACCTCTAGCTTTTTATCTACTCTATGGAAATGATAATAGGAAAACTAGTGCTAAATTGTGTGTGCAGTTAATACACAGATAGAATGGATAACACCAACTAGTACATAATCAAAAAATGTTAGCAGTTACTATTAGGTAGCATTTGCTTTTTTTTTTTTTTTTTTTTTTTAGGGAAGTACCATATGCATTACAATAACATTCAATCAATAAACTTGACAGTTGATTTGTTCCTAGGCCAGGAAGACTGCACACAGCTCAGCGGTCACTGAGAACACTGAACTCAACGTAAGAAAATCTGGTTTCTGTTCCTGTGTTACGTGCAGGCTATCCCACCTGGCATGTTCTTGCCCAGCCTTCTCCTCCCTAGGGAGGGGAGATGAGGGGATTTCCCTCCCAGAGATGGTGACATGGACAGGGATTACATCTGGAATTACTGAGCACACAGGGGAACTGGGTAATGGTGGTTCATGGAGAATAGTAAGGCTGGGTGGAGAAAATAAAAAGCTGAGGAATTTGGGGTGTGATTTGTAGAAAGTAGTCAATTCACCAAGATTTTATGTAAAGAGAGTAACATGCTATCTATAATTTTTCATTTAAAAATTAGCCTTTATAGAACAAAGTTGGGCAGATTAAATGGTTTCCATCAAGCTTCAACTCTCACATGGTATAACAATATCATACGCTGGGCTAGTGCTCTATTTCAGGCTGTAGTCTAAATGACTCCATAAGTATGGTGGTTAATCTTAAATGTCAACTTGCCTGGATATAGAGTTTCCATGGAAACTCATCTCTGGGTGTGTCTATGAAGATATTTCCAGAAAACCTTAACTGAGGGAGGAAGACACACCCCAAAGTGGGCAACAGCATTGCAGACTAATTAAAAAGGAGAGAGAGAGCTGAGCCTCCTGAACCAGAAGCCCCAAGCCCTGGCAGCACTCACTCCCTGTGGCGATGGGCTGAACCCTCCAACTGTGAGCCAAAGGAACCCTCCATTCCCAAAATCGTTTTCGTCGGGTGTCCTTTCTGTTGTCTTTTATAGAAAGATAAGACATAAACATGTAGTGTCGTACCCCTTGAAGTGGACTTGAGTATCTTCAACATCAGGTACATTTTACAGATGAGGCAGCTGATGGTCAGAGACACTTACGAACGTTTCCAAGGCCGCACAGCAACCGATTGGCGAGACTTGGACTCTAACCAAGTGGTCTTCTTAGAATCTAGGTTCTGAATTGCTGTGTTATTTTACCCTTTACTGTTCAGTGGTGCAGACTTTGAAAGACATTGCCACGAGGCAGGCAAAGTCACAAAGCTAATAAAACAGAAGCTGATACACAATAAAGGTTCACTGCCGTGTTTGCTCTTGCTATTGTCTATTCTTCTCATCTATAAATGTATAATTATGAATGTGAGCTACACATTTGTGTAAATATTTATATGGAGAGAAGTATTTGTTTACTACATTAGCATGTTATATATACAATTAATGTTCAGGATTACTTGAAGTATGTAAAAGTCAACATATATGAGAAATTTAGCATTCTACAGCCTACTGGATGCAACTTCAGGAAATTCTAGTATTGCTTTCCCCCCACCCCCTGAGACAGGATTTTGGTATAGGTTTCTGGTTATAGCCCTGGAACTCGCTCTGTAGACCAGGCTGGGCTTGAACTCACAGCGATCCGTCTGCTTCTGCATCCTGAGTGCTGGGATTAAAGGCATGTACCATCATATTCTGACATTGCTTGTTTTATAGTTTGCTGCCTTTTTCTCTCTCCTTTTTAAATGTCTGCATTAATTTGGCAGATTACTAAGTCTCTTTAAAATAAACTAAGTTTTTCTTAACAAAAGTGAAGTCTGCATCATTTTTCAGGTGGCAATGCGATGAAGTCCAGACTGAATGACTTGGATGAGGTACATGTATTTTCTAACAGTCTGGGAACTGGGAATCAGGACCAAGGTCTCAGCAGGCAGGACCCTGTGCTTTGTAGGTGGCTGTGTTCTTTCCATGTCTCTTATCGGCTTCTCTCATGTCTGCCCCTGTTATTGTCTTCTGGGCTTCTAAAAACTTTAGTCATGGTGGACTGGGGTCCATGCTGATGACTCCATCCTTCACTCATCTATTTTAATGTCCCTGTCCAAATACAGTCACATTATCAGGTATTTAGAGTTAGAATTTCAGCATACAGATGGAAGAGAGGACACAACTAAGTCATAGAAGTGCCTATCAGGGTCAGTTAGGAGGGTTATGAGCACCTACCCCAGACAAATGAGCAGAGTAGTGCATTAGCCTATAGGTTGTCTTCTGCTGCCATCCTAAGTAAACATCGGAACCCGCCATCCTGTGGGGTCTAAACACCGCATCCTCGGAGGGCAAAAGCTCTATGTTCAAACCTGAAGATCCCGGGCACTTTCTGAGGGTGTTATCAGTTTCACTTGCCAGTGAAGGCATCATGGAATCAGAGGCTGAGAGGACCATCAGTTAGGAGCAAAAGGAAAAAAGAGAAACCAAGACAAAAGGGAAAACATACCACAGTTGCAACCAAGAGGGCAGCCAATGGGTTCAAGAACCCATAACCTATGCCTGGAATTTGTCATGCAGGGGAAGAAGACCCAGGCAGGGCCCTCAGTGGCACTGCAAATGTGAGCAGAGAGGATTTGGAGAAATGTATATTTGTGTGTATGGTCCAGACTTCTGGACCCTTTTCCTGAGAATACAGTGAGGTCCTAATCGAGCTGTGATTTCATACAGAGGATTAGGGTTGCTCTGAAGTTCCAGAGCTTTGGGCTGTTAGTGAACCAAGAAAAGATGATGTCATTCTGGGGTAAAAAGGAGGAGAGGTGTTAGGCTGTATATTTTGTCCCCTCAAAGCAGATCTTTCCCTGTGTGTGTTTGGGACTTCATGCATGGATGAGGGAGTCATTCCACTAGTGATAGACGGTTGTAACTCAAGACCTGTCTGTCATTTGAGTGCTGGTTAGGACACCACCTGTCTTAGTCGGGGTTTCTATTGCTGTAAAGAGTAACCATGACCATGGCAACTTTTATTTGAGACAGGATTTCTCTGTGTAAATCAGATATTTATTTTAATTTAAATAAAAATAACCCAGACCACCTAATCCAAGTCCACTTAAAGTGATGTTTCTACTTGAGTGTTAAGATGATGTCATTACCAAGGAAGTCCATGTATGAGGCGCCCAAGCCAAGGACCCAACCTTCTTCCCTGCTTCCCCTTTTCTGTGTTTCTCTCCTATCCTCACACCTGTATATCCTCATACAAATGCAGATAGATGACACACATGTGGCATGCATTGACACAGCCAATACCTGTGAACTAGCATGGCCTCCATAAAGATCATGATTATGTGTCATTAGAAAAATAGTCATAATTTTTAACACCCTATTAAAATGTTTGCTGAATGAATAATAGATGAAAGAAGGATGTACCTGTGCTTCTGAGTCAAGTGCTAGCTCCAAAGCATGATTTTTGCCAGAAGAAGGAGGAGGAAGGGAGGAGGGAGGGAAGAGAGTAATGAGGAGGGGAGAGGAAGAAGGAGAGAGGGAGGGGGAGGAAGGAGGAGGGGAGAGGGAGAAGGAGGAAGGAGGAGGGGAGGGGGAGGAAGAGGATGGAGGAGGGAGAGGGAGGAGGAAGGAGGAGGGGAGAGGGAGAAGGAAGAAGGAGGGGGGAGAAGGAGGAAGGAGGAGGGAGAGGGAGAAGGAGGAAGGAGGAGGGGAGAAGGGAGGAAGGAGGAGGGGAGGGGGAGAAGGGGGAAGGAGGAGGGGAGAGGGATGGGGAGGAAGGAGGAGGGGAGGGGGAGGAAGGAAGAGGGAGGGGGAGAAGGGGGAAGGAGGAGGGGAGGGGGAGAAGGAGGAAGGAGGAGGGAGAGGGAGAAGGAGGAAGGAGGAGGGAGAGGGAGGGGGTACCACATCTTTTTCTCACGCAGACCACCAGTAGTTCTCCGTCCCATCTACACCATGTCCACTTCCAGTGCAGTACCAGAGATTCATTACCACCCAGGGCCCAGCCAACTACAGTCGCCAGGAAGCATCCTGGAGGGACGTAGCTAGAGACTGTTCTGTATGCATCACACAGGGGGCAACACAGTTGTACATAGTCTGGTGGTTTAGGTTTATAACGGAGGGCCATGACTTGGAAACGCCTGGGTCTTTTCTGAACGTTTGTCTTGGGCTCTGAAACAAAGGGAGGATAGGAAACTGTACATTGTGAAAAGCCCTTCCACTTTGGCCAGTGGGTGCTCTAGAACATCCAACTGCTATCATTCCACGCTAGTGTGTGCCTGCATGCACTGTCTTTGCTTTCTGTTATCGTCTTCCCAGGAT
>JANBXA010000395.1:1800000-1985000 GCA_030556225.1 Cricetiscus sungorus | reverse complement strand
TGTTAAATTCATTTGGCTCTTGGCTTTTGGAATATTCACAGATACATAATGTGATTTCTTGGAGACATGAAACTAATCTATGCTTCATGGACACTGCACTAGTTGCCTTCCTTGTTACGGACAGAGTGCCTGGCATAAACAGCATCAGGAAGGGAGCTGTCATTTGACTGCAGGCTGAAGGGAAACAGCCATGGCGGCAGAGAGAGCATGACTACAGGGCTAGATCCTGTCTATGACTTTGAGGGGCTGCTTGCTCACATCTCAGCAGATCATAAGCAGATAAATGAAAGCATTGGCAACCCTACCCACTCTCCCCAATTACCACTTTTATTTAGTCTGGGGCACAGCCTGTGGGACGGTGCTACCCACATTCAGGGAAGGTCTTGCGTCCATCTTTGGAAATGCTTATCATCATTTCTATCCCTACAACACATCCATAATGTGCTGAGGTTCAAAATCCAGTCACGCTGGTGATGGAGATATGCTATACCAAATCTACTCCTGGTCGATTTGAGTTTCAAAAAAATGACTTTGAACCTTAATATCCCATCCCTGTCCCTAAATTTGTTCAATTCACAATGGAAAATACTCTATCTCTGAGACACCCCATCATCTTACCAGGTGACATGGTTACTTCCTCATAAAATACTCTGACCAAAACAAAGCAATTAAGATAAGGCTTGGCTTACAGTTTCAGAGGGATGCAGTCCATCATATCATGGAAGACCCAGCAGGAAGCCATGGCAACAGGTGGGAAAGGCACAGTGGCGGGAGTGTTGGAAATTAGCAGCCTGCTGACCCTGCCCCCTAATGATGGGCGGGACGCACATGGCCATGTCATCACTATGTCACTCATCACTCATTGCAGGCTGTGTAGGGAACTCAGTCATGTGCGAGTTTCCCTTTAAAGCAAGCGTGCCCCCCCTTTCTTCTTCTCTCTCCTGCTTTTGGTTGGCCACCAGCTACCCATCTCTTTTTCTCTTTCCCTCTCTCTCTCTTCCCCTTTCTGCTCTTCTGTTCCCAGTGCCTCTATGTCTCTTCCCTTCTCCCTCACTCCCCTTTCTGAATAAACTCCCATTTAAGCTCTATCTCCCTGGCGTGTTATTCCCTCCCTCCTCGGTCACCCTCACCTGCTATGGAAACCGCTATGCTCTCCCACGTGGTCCCTTACCTTGGGACCCCACTCACTTGGGACCCTCACTCGGGACCCCCACCCCTTCTACAGTTATTCCTATAACTGTAACGAAAGAACAGCTTGCAGGAAGTGACTTGTAATATTGCACCCATACTCAGGAAGCAGAGAGTTGTCAAGAAGTAGAGTTTGGCTCTAAAGCCTCAAGTCGTGCGTGCAGTGACCCACTTCATCTAGTGAAACTCTACTTCTAGCCATCCCCAACAGAGCCACTAGCTGGTGGCTAAGTGTCAAAAGACGTAAAACTACGGGAGAAATTTCTCATTCTCATCACAACACCAGTTCCAATGCTGCTCAAAAATTTCCTCTGCCACACAGCTTAGTTCATTACTTATGAATTTAGCCTTACTCATACTTTGAGAACATGATCAGAATGCAGCCGCATTCTTTTTCGGAATTAACTTGCCGCCTTCCCAATTAGATTCCTTTCCTCTAAAGGGACCTTCATGTGACTGTCATCCTCTGCATTTCTATTAGCAGCATGGCCTCATGAACACCTGATAGAATGCCCATTAGGTTCTGCCCATAGTGTTCCAGGGTTTCATTGGTCCACAACTCTAACTTTCCCACATTCCTTCTATAAACCAGGGGCTCTGAGGAACTCCTCAGACACATGTAGTTATAGCAACAGACTCACTTTTGAACACAGCTAGTTGATACTAGCTTCTTATCATTGTGACCAAATGCATATAAGATGGCTTAAGGGAAGAAGGTTTTTTGTGACCCATGGTATAGGGGGACAGGTAAGGTGCCATGGAAGGAATGGTTTGAGGTTGTGGCAGTAGGGAGTCTAAAGCTGATTGCTCACATCTCCACGGACCAGGAAGCAGAGACAAGGCAGGAAGCAGAACTGGTCTATAAGCCTCAAGACACATGAATCTGTGGTTCCTGAGTGATCCACTATTAATTACTAAGGAGACCCCAATTCTCAAAGGTTCCACCACCTCCCAAAACAGAGCCACCAATGAGGATGAAGCGTTCAAAGGCATGAGTCTGTGGAGGACATTTCTCATTTCCATCAGGATGCACAGCCTGAAGGTAATCGTATGCATTGTTTTTAATGCATTATGTGTGCCCCTCCTCATGAAGGCAGGAGTGGAATTTTCCACTTGTGGTATCCATCCAGCACTCAAAGGCTTCAGATTATAGAGCGTTAAGATTTGGGGATACCCAGGCCACAGATGTTCAACTGTAATTGTTTGTAAAGGAGTAGCTAAGAGTTACTGAAGCCTTATTCTTTGCAAAGCATTCAGAACCTTTACTTTTGCTAATTCCTCACATCTTCACTGTGTTCTGATTGATAAGTATGTCCAATAACCATCAGACAATTTCTGAATCTTATTTCTGATGCCCCACCCCGTCCCAAGTCTTGTCTTTTGCCCAATGAGACTTGGGTTCTGACACGATCTCATTTTATTGACGCTTCAAGTGTCAAGCAAACATGGAAAGTTAAAATTCCACTAGATAGACAAATTGTTTCTGGATATTCTGAATTCACTTATCATAAACACAAAGGGTGTATGTGTGTGTGTGTGTGTGTGTGTGTGTGGGTCATTGGATGTTACGAGCAGCCAAGTAACATTTGAGTGTTGTGCTGCTTAGAGGAAATGTTCTAGATTCATCACTTGGAGAAAAAGACAATTTTAGAAAACAACCACATAAAAGTCTATTTGAAATTTCCATTTTAGAATAGAAAGGAGGATTTTGGGGACAGAATGTGGTGAGTGTTATGGTCTGTAAGCACGTGTCTCCTGGGAGAGTCTGTACTGCCAGACGAACCTGGCGCCTTGGTGGTTTTGACACTGTTCCCCCTCCCAACTCCCTCTCTTCTAAATAAGGCATCCCTGCCTTCCCCGTTCTAACCTTTGCATCTTCCATTCTTAGAGCATCAGTCTCACTTTTCCTGTGTCATTGTCTCTTTCTTTCTCCAATTAGATGGACCATAGCAAGCAGCACTCGGCTCTCTTGGGTTAGGTCTGGCTGAAGAAAGATGGCTGCTTTTGCAGAAGAACCAGATGCTATTTTTGAGCTCTGTGGCTTTGCAGAGATTTTTACTTTCACAGGAGGCTGTGTTTTTTGTATTATAGCCTTAGATTTCAGCTTGTTGCACTGGATAGCCAAGCCCTGGTTTTTAATTTCATATTGCTCTGGCTAGTAATGATGAGTCTGGAACAGGAAACTACATTCTCCCTTCCATTCCTGAAAACAAAACAAAGCAAGAAAACTCCATGTCCACTTTCAAAAAGAGCCAAAATGGAAGTAAAAACAAACAAACAAACAAACAAACAAAAAAAGCAATTTGAAAGTATCTGGGAGGAAAGGAATGACCCGATGCCCCAGTCCCTGTTGATACTGTGTCATCCATGGGTGTGGCCATCCAGATGTTCACTCCCCCAGATGTGCAGACTTCTCCAGCTCAAGGCAGACCCACCTGTGCTGCAAGACCCTGATGTGTTTGAGGTCAAGCAGCTTGGCTTCAAGTCACACTGTAAAGCCAAAGGCGGTCTTTCCTCAGCTGCTGGCTGTTCTTCATGCAACTGTCAAGTTTGCAGATCATCGAGGCATTGGGGATCCCAAAGGGAGAAGAGTCCACTTGTCCAAGGAAATGGCTGTGATACATGTTAAGTGGCCTGTGAGAGTGTCTTCCCGTTTATTGGCTGAAACATGAAACAGAAAACATGTGCAGTGAGCACAAGGTCCCCAGGCTCTGCTTCTTCCCAGGAAATTGAGTGATGAGGGATGAAGCGAACACGTGAATCCAGGCAGCCCACATGCTTGGGTGTTTCACAATGCAAAAAGCATCTGTTGGGTGGAAATCCTGGGCACGAGGATTGGAATTTATAGAGACAGATTGACTTCCAGTCTCTTGCTAGGATTCCATTCCTGCTGCTATGGGGATACTTTTCCATTAAGCAAAATGGAATCCATCTCCACTCAACTGTGCTTATTTAGGCATGGGATGCACACATACTGAATGTCAGTGTCTGTGTTAAGGGCTGAAACCAAAGATGAAAAAGGCAGGGACCCTGTGGTCAAGGAACTTGCTCTGCAGTGAGAAGAGGATGCTCTACAGTGAGAAGAGGATTCTCTGCAGAGAGGAGAGGATGCTAGCAACAATTGGAAGGGCAGGTGGGGTCAGTGAGAGCAGAGAAAAGTCCAAAAGGACTTGGGGGGAACCCCAGGGAGTGTGGAGGCCTATCAGTGGTGGACTGGAAATTTGGTATTTGAGACCAACAAAGTCCCATTTTCTTTTCCTCTTGATAACACCACTTCAATATTTCCTTGAGTCTTGTTAGACAAGAAACTGTCTGTATCTGTAGCCCAGGAAAGGGCCTGGGTTGATTGAAGTCCATTATGATGTCCCTTGTCCCATTGATCAGACACATTCAGGGTCTGGGGTACATAATTCTGTTCCATGTGATTCCGGATGGGGGTTGTTGGGGGCTCTGAAGGCAGGAGCTCACTTGCTCTTTAAAGAGGAGTCCTGAGAGCATTGGCTCTCCTTCCTGCTGGTGGGGAAGATGTCAGTGAAGGCTGAAAGCAAAAGGAAAGCTCACTGTGGTTTTGTATTCTGCGTCAGGCATTGCAAGCAGTAAAATCTGTTACCAAAAGTCATTCTAACCCCAATGTTGGCAAGAATCCCTTCACTTGATACCATCAAGAGATGCTAGTCATTTCCACACTCTTTTCTCTCCCGTATTCCCAAATTAAAGCCCATATTTTGTATCTATTCATAGACTGAAACTCTAAATAAGGTACTTGACCAAGAATCCTATAAAGATTGGCAGGACACTTGACCCAAAACTCATACCACAAGGAAAGCAGGCAAAGTGGGCATGAGAAGAGTAGTTGAAAGACATGCAATACAGAATGCATCACACAGAAAGAAAGTGATTATGTGTATGCATATTCATATATATTCATGTATAATGACAGAGGCATGGAGCAAAGGCAAACTATACACATAATAAAAATCTCATAAGGGAATGAAGAGTAACAAAAGAAATATTTGAAGACTTTAGTGCTGAAAGTTTTCTAAAATTATATACTAATACATAGATTGATGGAAATGATGGGATAATAGTTCACAGAGCGCGCACACACACATGCATGCACGTGCGCGTGCTCACACACACACACACACACACACACACACACACACACACACACACTACCAATCAGGATTTGAAGAAGGAATCCAGGCACATCAAAATAAAATTTCAGGAAAGCAAGCAAAGAAAATCAACTTGATTTCCAAAGACCCAACTGTTAGATTGACAGCAGCTGACAACAACAACCAACTTCTTAATAGCGTTGCTAGAAACTGGAGAGCACAAAATGATAGCCTAGCAGAAGCCTCTCAACTGGACTGATGCTGGCCAGCTGGAAGCTCTCCACATGGCAGGGTAGACCGTAAAGCCACGTTCACACTTGAACTGACTTAGGACCAATAGACCTTCACTGTTAAATTTATTCTAAAGTATTTTATTCAGATTCCATAGGAAAACTGAAGGCGTAGAAAACGTGGTGAGATAACAATGACAAAGCTGTAGTTACAACTAGGCAAACATTTGTGTTTTCTGAATGAATGACTATAAGAAAACAGTATCTCATCAAGCTTGCAACATTGTTTAGTGCTAATAATTAACAACAACGGCAGGATGGGTGTAAAGAAGAAGAAAAGAGCTGAAAAATTCTAAATGTTTCCAAATGTAGACTTCTAAATGTAGAATGCAAATTAATATTAGGCTTTTAATCGTTAGGAACACAAAATACTTCTTAAAGTCATTAGAAAGACAAAATTTATTTGGAGAGTTGTTTTAAAACAACAATGTTTTTATTAATTAGTGGAGACTTTTATACAGTGTATCTTGATCATATTCATAACTAGATTCACCCCTCCTCCCTATCTTTCCCTTCCTTATTTGTTTCCTTTCTCCCTCCTCTCCTCACCCCCTCTCTTTCTTTTTTCCAAGAGAAAGAATCTTGAAGTAGATTTTTTTTCAGTCTTTCCCACCACCCTTATACAATGTTGCCTGGGCCTTAAGCTGGGGTGTAATGGAAAATAGTCACATTGGTTGGTTGAGGACTCTTAGAATAGTGTGATTTCACTCCTGATTTCTTAAAATGATGTTCAGTACGTCTCAATTTATACAATGGATTTATAATACTTTGTTATTAAAAGGCAGTATAAACTTAAAACAGGAAACAGCATGGGCAGCTGATGTAATTCTGGTGCCTGTTAAAGAGACTGGAAGAGATTTCTAGCACGAGGAGTAACGACTGTGTTGTCCCTCTCTCCTTCCTTCCTTCCTTCCTTCCTTCCTTCCTTCCTTCCTTTCTTCCTTTCATTCTCTTCCTTCCTTTCTTTTTTCTCATTCATCCTTTTTCCTTCCTCCCTCCCCACCTCCCTTCCTTTCTGACTCCCTGCCTCCTCTCTCTCTCTCTCTCTCTCTCTCTCTCTCTCTCTCTCTCTCTCTCTCTCTCTCTCCCTCTCTCTCCTTCTTTCTTTTTTATATAGTCCTTGGGATCAAACACAGTACCTTACACATACCAGACAAAGCACTCTACTGCCGACTCCCATTTCTGGGCTTCACATCACACTGCTGAGGAGAGAGTCAGGGAAGTGTGTAGGGGCATGGGTCATCCCAGCCTCGGGATTTGTGCAGCTTTCCTCTGCCCTGTTTGGGAACGTGTGCATCACCGGGATATGTCAAGTTTGGCGCGCTGCTCTGCACCCCATGTACTGTGTGACCTTGGGGGAAACTCACTGAGATCAAGTCCCTAATTCCTAACTAACTAAGGGAATGTGATGTAGGGCAGGGCTGGGAGTGATAACTTCCTTGAGGAATGTTAGGAAACTCCCTGACAGCTCTGGGACACGGCATGAGTAGGGGCCAAACTCCTCCAAAGACCAAATGGACTTTTGCCCAGTGACTTAGGTTTGTCAAGGAGGAGAAAAGAGGGGTGGCCTGAATACAAACTGTCTCCAGTCTAGAATCCTTGCATCCCGAGGAGTTCCCAAGTAGCTCAGCAAGGCCACTGGACCTCGGGTGTAACGTTGAGACCTCGGGTGTAACGTTGAGGCCTCGGGTGTAACGTTGAGACCTCGGGTGTAACGTTGAGGCCTCGGGTGTAACGTTGAGGCCTCGGGTGTAACGTTGAGGCCTCGGGTGTAACGTTGAGGCCTCGGGTGTAACATTGAGGCCTCGGGTGTAACGTTGAGGCCTCGGGTGTAACGTTGAGGCCTCGGGTGTAACATTGAGGCCTCGGGTGTAACGTTGAGGCCTCGGGTGTAACGTTGAGACCCCGGGTGTAACATTGAGGCCAATCCTACAATAGTGGAAAACATTTTGTTTCTTGACTCTGAGAAGGCGTCTACCCTAGACAGGAAAACAGCCTGTGCTATCTCTGGGTTCTTTTCACATAGTTCTCGGTATAACACATCGCCACCACGATGCACCATAGCCACCACGATGCACCATAGCCACCACGATGCACCATAGCCACCAGAGGATATTACCTTGCTGCAAGCCCGAACTCTTGAAATAAGTCTCCGGAACCAATCACTGGATGCTTGAGCTGCTTCCCACCTTCCTCAGTAAGTAACCATGTGCCTTCTGCTTTAATGCCTCTGGGGCCCAAGAGATGCGCCTAGACTTTATTTTCCTGCCATAACCCATGAGTTTCTCAATAGTTATGCACGAAACTCGTCTCCTTAGAGCTCCTTGTCTCCTTGTCTTAGAATGACTGTGTTGTCTACCATTGTCACCCAGTTTCATGGTTTAGACTAAGTACACTCTGACGGTGGGGTAAGCTAGAAACTACTCTCCTATGAAACAAGACCTAAAATCGTCAATGAGGTCAGTTCTGGTCCCCCTTCTTAAACAAAACAAACTGATGTCTAAGGGAACTTGGGTTACTCCCGAGATTAGTCAAGGGAGTTGCTTACTTCACTAGAAAGGGCAAGGGAACTGAGAACGGGTGGTTGGGGGACCGTGTGTTAGGGACAGCCACTTGATCCCCAAGACCCAAACCTTCTGTTCGGGGAGAACAATTGGAAGCATTGTGAAACATGAGTTATTTCAAAAGGACTTGTCATGAGCTACACGAATTGTGACACATACACTGTGGTTTTTGCTTGCTTGCAGAAACCTTAAACATTGAGAAGTTTCCGCCAAACAGTATAGGGTTTGTGGATCCCACACATGGATCTGAAGTCTACAGTTGAGCTGGTTTCATCAGAATTTTCTGGGAAGTGTATGAAAATCAGATGCCTAGGTATCACCTCACACTCTTGAGAGGGCCTAGAGCAGTTGTGTTCCAGAAAGCTCTGGAAGTATTTTACATGGTAAACCAAAATGGAAAGAATTAACAAGAGCGTCTGCGTTAGTGCCATTCATGCCTCCATCCCGCAAACATTCATTCACCTACTCTCTCTCGGACATATTCTGGTCACAGGAGAAACAGCTATAAATACACACACACACACACATGCATGCACACATATGCACACACACATTCATATGCATGCACACACATGCACACATGCACACACACATACACATGCACACACACACATACACACACACATGCACACACATACACATGCGCGCACACACACACACACACACACACACACACACACACACACACACACAGACGCCATAAAAGTAAACCAGAATTTTGGTTCATGGGCTGGTCTATGTGATATAACTTCTTGATGTCTTCATTTCTAACACTATAGAAAAAAGATGGTGATGCCTTCATCATAGGGTTGCTATGATGTTTAAATAAGTAAATTACATAAAGTGCTTGCCCTAGAGGTAGGGTATATGGTGACATCCCATGGAGTTGTTGACAGGTCACTTATGTCATCCACATTCACCCATAACACACACTTACTTTCTTTCAGAGACCTTCCTTCATATACCTTGGTGTCGTGTAGAAAATGAAGGATCTAAGGAGGAAGATAAACATTAGTATTCTATAAGCTATCATTCTCTCAAGCATACTTCAAAACCCAGCAACAGGCAGCTGGCTTCATGACTGGCTTTCTCCAAAACCATCAGAGCTGCTGGCATTCACATTGACACAAGGCCCAAAGTTAATCACACCATTCCAGATATGATATGAGCTCAAAACTGTGCCACCAAAGAAATGACAAGGGGATTCAAGTGGAAAAGAATTGAGCTAGTGTGTCTGTTGTTCAAGTTACGGTGTGTGACATACCTAGGCCCTTGTCCCCCACAAATGAGATCAGGTAGAATGAAGTTGGGCAGAGAGCTGAAGATGACACACAGGATGCGAACACAGAAGTGAGTCAGGTCAGGGCTGTGGGGGAGCTGAGAAGCCTCTTGGTCTCATGGCAGCAGTTTCTCTAAGGCCGTCAGCAGAGATTATAATAGGAGCAGCTTGGCCAAGACTATGATTCACTGTCCAAAACTGGGCTGGGCCCCTTGTTACTGGGAGAATTTCAGTTTTGTACTCCCAATCTTCTCTCCCCCACTTTTGGGTGTCAGGCGATGTTTATTACATAAAGAGTCAAAGGCCTCTGTCCATGTCCCTCCGCCCAGGGCCAGAGCATTGGAGAAAGTAGCAGTTGGGAGATGAGGGAAGCCAGGAGCTGGGTAATGGGGCAGTTCTGGGAGACATTTGCATGACAGATTCTGGGAGAGAGGCCTCTGCTCCCCCTGTTCACACAACCTCAGTCCAGATCCCCAGAGAGAAGCAAATATTGAAAAGCCCTTATGTGAACTCTACAGCTCTCCACAGCAGAGCTCCGGCCAGTCAGTGGCCCCGTGAAAACTGTTCTTCTCTCCAACTCCATATTCTTCTGTTGCGTTCCTGACAGTGGACAGACTTGTTCTACAAAGACACTGGTGACAAGTACTTCTGGCCTCGCAAGTCAGTCTGCCCCAGTGGCTCAAGTCTGCCGTTACAACTAAGGTGTGGGGCAAAATACAGGACACTACATGGCTCTGTTATGGCCTGGGGCGGTGTGTAAGTGTAGAACTCTAATGATACTTTCTTCACGAAAGTATACAGTGGAAGTTATGGAAGCAGCTCAGCAGACAGGAACAGTTGCCACCCAAGCATGAGGCTCTAAGCTCAATCCACGGTCCCATATGAAAAGCAGAGCACTGCTGTGCACATCCATGTAACCCCATTGTGGGGCTTGCCAGCCACTAGCCTAGCTCAGGGCTCAGTGAGAGACGCTGACAAAGGAATAAAGCGGAGAGTGACAGAGTGGGACATCTGATGTCTTCCTTAGGCCTTTGTGCAACACATGTATACGCCACACACATGTATGTATACAGCACCTGTATATACCATCCACAACACACACCACACACACACACACCACATACATACACACACACCACACACACCACACACACACACACCACATACATACATACACACTTCACACACACATACACACACCACATACATACATACACACACACACACACACACACACACACACACCACATACATACACACACACACCACACACACCACACACACACCACATACATACACACACACACACACACCACACACACATACACACACCACATACATACATACACACACACCACATTCATACACACACACCACACACACACAACACATACATACATACACACACCACACATACACATACATACACACACACACCACACACATACACATACACACACCACACACACACACACATACACAAACACACACACCACACACATACACACACATACACTTACACACCCCCCACACACACACACACATATACACACACACCACACACACATACACAAACACACATACCACACACACACACACACACACACACACCACACATACATACCACACACACGTGCACACACACACACCAGTGGTTCAGATAGGATGCTGGTAATAAGTGGTAGGTAGTCCCTGGAATTCTCTGATGTAGCATCCTTTACCGGCTCAGCGATGCCAACAAGGCAGCCTGGCTTTCTATCAGCATGCTGATGGAGAAACCTGTCTGACCCCAATCACAAGACTGTTGGGGCGAATAGATAAGTTAATTAAGGCAAGGCGCCTATAAAAGGTTCTGGCACACAGGAGGGGCTCGCTGAATGGAGACAGTAGCTTCCTATGTATGTACATTGCAACTTCCAGCAACTTCCATGGCGGGAACCTTAGACTCCTTGGAAACAGAGCTTATTCCAGGTTTTCAGACCACAGGCTAAGGGGCTCACCAATGTCTAGCAAGGAGCAAAGGCAGGGACAAGCAGGTTCAAAACCCTTGTCACTCCTCTTTCTTAGCAGTGTCTTGGTGTTAACTTAATTTCCCAATTAATAGCCACATCCATATAGTGGAATGTAAAGAGAAGCTTTGCTACATTTGCGTTTAATTAATTGTTTAAATGTTGAGTGAAACCTGACTTTCTGTCCCCACCCCTCCCCCTGTGAGTCTGTCGGTGGCCTGGTGATCAGAATTTGACCCCTGGAACTCACATAGTCATGAAAGGAGGCCAACTACAGAGATGTCCTCATTTGTACCATAGCACAATTCCCCCATCACACACACACACACACACACACACACACACACACACACACACAGACACCACACACACACACACACACACACACACACACACACACACACACACACACACACACACACACACACACAGACACCACACACATGCACACACACACACACACACACACACAGACACCACACACATGCACACACCACACACACACACACACACACACATGCATACACCACACACATACACACACAGACACCACACACACACACATAAACACACACACAGACACCACACAGATACCACACACACACACACACACACACATGCATACACCACACACATACACACACACAGACACCACACACACACACACACATAATCACACACACACACAGACACCACACACACATGCATACACCACATACATACATACACACACACACATACACACACACAGACACCACACACACACACACACGCAGACACCACACACACACACACACACACACAGACACCACACACACACACACACACACATGCACACATACACACACAGACACCACACACATGCATACACCACACACACACACACACACACACATGCACACACACACACACACACACACACACACACACACGATGATTTGTTGACATTAAGTAACACAAAGTGAGTCAGTGTTCTGTGTTGGAAGGGACACCCAAAGAAAGAGGCTCACCCCAAAATATAATTCAAGGTCCGTGGCAGCATGAAGGTTCAGTTCCTCAAAACACCCCAAAAGTGAAGACACCCCATCTGTTTTTTACTGCTTGATGGCAAGGTATATGGGGATTTGGTGAGAAGGGATAGCCCATGGTGTCCCTGCATGTGACAGGCCCTAGTCTCTTGAAAGGGGAGGTGGAGGCTACTAAAGGTGGACAAGAAATTCCAGAGGTGGCCTTTTGCTTGCAAGCTCTTTTCAGCCCAAGGTAGCCTGTGGTCCCTTAGCCAGACCTCACCCTCTGAGAGAGCAATGGGTAGGAAAGGAGACATGGAGACATGCTTGTTCTGAAAGCAAAGGGAGAAAGGGCAGCTCGGGACAGTGGCATGTCCCAAGTGAAGGGGGGAGGGGGGAAAGGAGGATACAGGCCACTCTGAGGCCACTGACAGGAGGCCATGAAGGTGGTCTCACATGTTTACTCCAAACCAAACTTTTTTATTTTTTAACTCTTGAAACATCAGTCTGTGGGCTCCGAGGCATGTCGGAAGGTGATGATGAGTTCATTCAACTATGCGTGGATTCATTCAGCCCAATAAACCTACACTATATGAGAAGTCCACTGGACCCTAAGACACAGCGTGGCTGCAATACACGATGCCCCTGTTGTCAGGGAACTTGTAGTTTCAAGAAGAAAACAAATAGCAAATAAGAAGCCAGCCCCATTTGAAAGCTAAGACACCAGAAGAGTGTGCAGAGAAAATCATGTGGGTACAGAGGGTAGTTCAGAGATGGTCTTACTAAAGAGGGGCTCAGAGACCCCAGGCTAGGCTCAGGATGCCTGCATGGAGGGGGCCTGAGCTCGCAGAGCACTAGCCTGACATTGACGGACAGGATCCTTAGAGGGGCAGGCAGGTGGGATAGGAGAGCATGGAACTTTATGGAGGCTTTTGGAAGTCAGTGTGTCATCTGCTTCTGTCCAAAGAGTCTCTCTTCCTAGAAACAGGCAAGGTTTCCATCCTCGGTGCTTCA
The DNA here is from genome assembly GCA_030556225.1 of Cricetiscus sungorus. Classification (NCBI taxonomy): domain Eukaryota; kingdom Metazoa; phylum Chordata; class Mammalia; order Rodentia; family Cricetidae; genus Cricetiscus; species Cricetiscus sungorus. The sequence continues at coordinate 1,971,531 of JANBXA010000395.1, read as the reverse complement.
GGCTAAAGTACCATCACTGCACTATGTTTGTGCCCCGTGCTTTCAGAAACAGCTTGCTTGCAAAGTCGCTAGGGATAACAGCCAGCTCAAGTATTCTTTTGTCTTAAGAGAGGTTTCCCACTCTGGTTAATGTCAAAGCCACTTTGTCAGCCCCGGCGGTTGCCGGGGCCTCCTGTAGCAGAGCATTGCAAACAGATGGAACGACTTGCCTTGGGCTTCCTGTAGTAAAATATCAAGGAGGAGTACAGTCAAGACCGCAAGAACATTGCTGTCTGGTCCAAGTGGAACCATCTTAGCCTACAAGGTCCAACGTGATTTTTCAGTCCCATAAAATGCCAGTCACACTAAAAGTGGTGTCCAGCAAGGATGTCTTTCCCTTGATTGATAAGGAAGAGCTCAAAGCATTCTTCTGTGTCATTAGCAGCCTGGGAACACTTAGGAAAGAAAGGCTTCCCCTTTGTCAATATTTACTGTCTGCTCTCCTCCACCGAAGAAGGGATAACTTTCGCCCTGTCAAGCTAGTGTTTGCACAAAGTGTCTACAGACTCTCTCTCAGGGAGATGGAAAAATCCACCCGGCTCAGTTAACCTGTGCCCTTAATGAGGTGGTAGCTTTCTCCTGCCATCATACCCATCGGGGATGACAGGACATGCTGGGCAAGTGGCAAGGACTCAGGCTCTAAATGATTTTCCCCAGGGGAAAGGAAGAGTGAAGGTTCAAAAGGTACAGTCTGATCTCAGAGAGCGACACATATCTTGTTGACCTTAGGTCGCCTCAGTGGAGACAGCACCCGGACGCCAATCAGAGAGCAGCTGGCAAATGCCAAGACAATTGTAGGAGCCAGCACCCTTCAGTCCAAGGACATTTACCAACTCAGTGAAAAGAGATCGAGGTCCAGTGTGCTAGGCTGGTGCATGGTGCAGAGGGATTGCATTCCCAAGAGGTGGCCGAGGGCTGCCCCATGGAGAGCTGCGTTTGCACCAATGAATGCACCTGCTCTAACGGGCTCCCGTCATCTTTACACAGCCACTTTGCTTCAGAGATCCAAGCCACCTGGAACTGCATCCCTGAAAGGCCGTCTGCTTGACCAGACTTATAGTCCACTCACTCACTGGCCCTGCGGCTCACAGGACCCTGCGGGTATAGGGTCCTCCAGTCTAAGGGGCAAAAAGTGAGTCAGAGCAGAGCTGGTACGAGTTCAGGCCCCACAGCCACACTTTAGCTCATGGAGTGGGCCTCCTGCAGGGGCAGAATAACTCTCAGAGCAGTTGCTTTGAAAGTGGAGTCCAGGTGTCCTCCAGGGAGCCCAGAAATGGGCATTTTCTTGCCAACTCTCTAACAGACAGTCGCAAACTTACAGACTTTACTTATTTTTCTCTTTTTTAGGTGTGTGTGTGTGTGTGTGTGTGTGTGTGAGAGAGAGAGAGAGAGAGAGAGAGAGAGAGAGAGAGAGAGAGAGAGAGAGAGAGAGAGAGATGCTTTAAGGTTGGATCTCTCACTAAACCTGGAATTTATCATTTTGGCTGGATTGACTGGTCAGTGACCCTACATCTACCTTCTCTGCTGTTCTCATCAATACTGGGGTTATGTGTATGTCATATTTGATCTTTTATCTCAGATTTGTGTGTGTGTGTGTGTGTGTGTGAGAGAGAGGGGGGGGGGTGAAATATCATATGTGTTCCCATCTCTTGAAGTTAAAGCTACAAGTGGTTGTGAGCAGCCTGATGTGACGACTGGGTACCAGACACTGGTCCTCTGGAAAGGTAGAACATGTTCTTAGCCACTGAGTCAGCTGTCCAGCCCCTGGCTTCTTTGTCTAGCCTGAAGATACTAGGGACCCGAACTCATGTCTTCATTCTTGCGCAATCAGCACTGTATCCGCTGAGCCATCTCCCCAACCCTCTTACAGGTTTTAAATTAATCTTGACCATTCTGGAGGCCAGAAGTTCCCAGGGCTAAAAGTGATGGCTGGGTTCAATCCTTCTGGATGCTCCACGGGACTATCCCTTACTTTTTCCAGCTAGGGATTTCCTCCACAGGACTGGGGGTGGGGTGGGGCTGGGGCATCATGGAATCTGTGGCCAGGTCACAAATATCGTTTCTCCCATCTCTTGGGCCCCATCATAAAGGGTTCATCTGCTTGTCTGACTGCATGGTATATCAGAACCAGCATACCAGTTTGTTTGAGAAGGACTTCAAAAAAATTGGATATCATAAAAATAACTTAGAAGTATATCATCTATCGATTTTGACTAAGTCTAGAATAGGAGACGGCTAAAGGACAATACCCACCCAAGTTAGAGTTGGAGTAGACCATGACCATCACAGATGGAACCTGGGCTACATGAGTCCCCTCAGAAAGCAGCCCCAGCCAGAGGGTTCATGCAAACGATACTGACGTCCGGGCCTGGATATGAGGCTAAAATCAAGGGTCTGATGGAATACATGGAGGCACTAATTGTTGCTATGCAGCAGATGCCCTCAACTTTTGTGGCCTAAATCAACACACCCTTTTCATCTTGTTCAGCTGTGAGGCTCTGAACCAGAGGCAGCTTAGCCAGACGACTGCCCATTTCCTCACATCAAGCCTCAGCCACGGTTGACCAGACTGCTGTCCAGAGACTTCCGTTCCTGCCATGTGAGTTCCTCCAAGGACTTCCCCCCGCCATTCCGTGGCTTCTTAGCAGGAGGGATGGGAATGAGAAAAGGAGGCGAATAGCATAACTACACAGATTGGCCAACAGTTTATTTTCTCTTAGTTCTGGAAACTGGACTCCAACATATCGGTAGAGCTAGTGTCCTTTGAAGCTCTGGCCTTGTTGCTGACATGGCTGGCCATCATCTCCCTGTCTGGAAGGGTCTATCCTGCAAAAATGCTCACATATGTGTCCAGGTTTCCTCTTCTCATAAAGACGTCAGCCACCGAGGCTGGGAGACTACCTGAATAGCTCCCCTTTGTCCCGTTAATACCTGATCTCCAGATGCTCTTTCCAAGGTGCCAGGGGTATGAGTTCTGCCCATAAAGGGGTACAGTGAAACAGTGGAGCCTGCCCACTAAGGGGTGTGTATCAAGGAATAGTGGGCATTTAGAAAACAATCTACCACGGAGGGAGGCACACAGGAGAAAGCCCTGTTGAGCTGTCCATGGTTAAATGTGACTGGCTGGCTGTTGGATACTTGAGAATCATTCCCTAAGAGAGAAACTCATCTCAGGACTTGCCACAGTATGGAGATGGAGAGAATTTGCTCACCAGCTCCTATCTTCAGTCACTCAGCGGGAAGGGGCGGGAACCTCCTGGGTTTTGAGTGACATGAGCAAAGCCCCTAGCAGGTCCCTTGGGAGTAACAGGAGCCCAGACCAGAGTGGTCCACAGGTGGGCATGAGGCCAGCACCCATGGCAGCTGCTTGGGGCTGACGGAGGCAGGCAGTGGCCCCTGAAGTGTTACGATAACACAAGTAAGCTGAGGCTCTAGGGTGCAAATTCTACCAGCAACTGACCTCATTCACAATTTTACAGGAGTAATGGTCTGGTTGAACCCTCTGGCCACGGTGTGAGAATGTTGACCCAGCAACTTCTCGGGGCCATCCACCCCAGCATCACTGGTCACTATGGTGACTATCAGACATACTGGCAGACATACTGAGGATATGGAGGCGGAAACGGAAAGGCGCTTTCTGGCTGTCCCTGTGTCAGACAACTATCCTCCCCTCTGACAGGACTTGTCTAAGTGAGGGTTCAGTCAGCTCAAAGCTAAAAGGATTTTGGTGATGTCTGCTTGATCCACCAGTATATAACGGCAGTGCACATCCCATACTGTCCTCTAAGACACTCTCCCCACTTCCTCCTTCTCCCTCACTCCTCCCTCCCGTTCTCCCTCCCTCCTCTTCCTCTCCTTCCTCTTCCTCCTTTTCCTTCTCACTGTTTGTGTCATGATTAGATGAATCAATTACAGATGGTTTTGCTCATGTCTTTAGAGATGTTTTCTTTCCCCTTTGAAGAGGCATTTTTTTTTCATGGTTCATCCTCACAAAAGTAAGGCAACCCAAAGAAAACTTTGTCTCCAAAGATGCAAGGCTTGAATGGGAAATAAATCTCTAGAAAACAAATATAATTCTGTAAGGTCACTAATTTTATAGGTGCTAATATACCACATGGTTCTGAACGCATTCTCATCTGCCCTGACCTCTGCTGCCAGACAGACATTACAATTCCAACTTCATAAACATGCCAGGCCCAGGCTGAAGAGGCAATTAATCCGCTGTTAAAGTGATCTGGCTCAATTGTTGCCTTTAAAATAGCTACATTAGCTATGATTATCTACAACATCTCTTTTTTTTATTAACTGTTTGAAAGGTCCTGGGATTGTTTTGCATTGAACAATAACAATTTGGTTGCCACCATTAATTATCTCAGCATCTTGCCATGACAGTTCTGCTCCTGCAGGCTCACATATTCTCAATACACAGCACTCTGACGGGTCCTCATGTGAGCTGTGTCTAACTTGAAGTCTTCTAACTGAAATGCACGCTCAGGACTGAACGATACATGGGGGTGGCTTGCTTTGATAGACCAGCCAGGTCCCCTATTAGTTGTGTCATCTCCAGGGCTGTGGAACCATCACAGGTCCCACAGGTGCCAGAGCCTATGCTGCAACAGGCCCTGGACGACAGATGGATCCTTCCAAAGGTCTGCCCTGAAAGCAATGGCTAACATCAGATGGAAGCTGAGACGCATTCATACAGAGGAATCATGGCACTTAAAGGTCAGACTGAAATATTCTCCTTGATCATCTGTGCTGACTACGAAGTGTGAGCCCAGTGAAGGCCAAGTTTGCACTCAAGTCCTACCCATCTGGCACATAGCTGGGGCAACAGAAAACTCATTAAGACCAGCAGCAGGGATTACAGTCTGAGCAAAAGCTGGACTCTGAGCAAGGGAAAATGGCAGGGCAAGACGGGTGTATTCTAGTGAGTATTATTGATAAACATTATCATTAATAAACTACATTCCCTAGTCTGGGGGCAAAAGCAGAGAGACAGAATCCAGTCTCAGGACAGGGATCACAGACAAAATTTGCATTGTGAGGAGCAAATAACAGGGTGTTCTCCTTGGTTCTGTCCCTCAAGTAAGTGGTCATTAGCATGACCCCAGGCTGAAGGACCAGGCACCTGATGTCTGTGCCAGCCTCACTAGAGATGCGTGCAGATGAGACTGTGGAAGAAGTCTTTTCTCTCCCAGTTGTAACCTGCCTTTGGTAAACCTTCCCACCTTGCCTTTCCTTCTTTAAATACCTTTTGTGTCCTTTATTTGATGAGCAGGTCTTTTTGAAGTCAAATTCTTTCGTATTTGTTGCCAGTCCCCTTCCTTTCTTCCTGTACCCTTTCATCTCCGCAGTTTGGAAGCCGATTGCAAGCAGCTTCCTGTTCATCTCCTTCACTGCTAAAGTTGTTGAGGAAGATGCACGAAGCTTTATGAAACACTTGGCAGAATGGGCGTGGCAATGTAAGTTCGGTTCTGAAGAGGCACCAGCGGGAGTTTGTAAGTTAGAGGCCAGCTGGAACCGCATGGTGAGAGCCTGGCTTAAAGCAAAACCAAATCAAACAAGAAAGGAGTTGGCATGTCGGATGGGGCTATAGCAAAAAGCATAATAGAGGAAGATAAAGAAGGTTGTGATTTGGCACCGTTGCCCCAAGTCAAACATGGATCATCTTCTATGCCTGGTTGACAGCATGGGATAGCATTCAAGAGCTTCTGCAAAAATCCGCAGTGGCAAAGAACAGAGCTACACAAAAACCTGCATTAACAAGTGCTCTGTCAGTGAGCTCTGTCTGCAGTTCAAAACCACAAATCCTAACTTTCTCAAGTATAGATGGACATATACTGATGCACTTATATTTATTATAAAATATAAATATTTTGAAATAAACCATTTGTAATGATACCAATATACAATACAAAGGTTTACATTTATGTTGTATATTGCTGGTGTAGGTATTAATAAAATAAAATGGACTCAAAATATATTTAATATACTTATAAATAAAATATAGGGATATATATCTTATTATTTAATTTGCAAGCCAATTCAAGAAATTCAGTGACTATACTTCCAGCTATGGTTTGAAGTCATCCTTGGAGGTTCTGCTTTCATGGCTAGATAGACTGATTTTCAACAAATACAGAGAGAATTTGGACACTCACCGAACACTGTAGAAGTATTTAAGAATATGTAAAAATGCCTTTTCTGGTAGTTGCTTGAAGATTGTCTGTAGTGCTATTCATGCCCCACCCCCACCAAAGCCCTAAAGAATGAGTCATATTCAAACCTGAATGCCTTTTAACCAAGGGCCTGCTTAGCATTATCACAGAGACCAAATCTGGGGAGTGAAAATATTGGCTGACACAAACAGAGACGACAAAGCCCCCAACTCTGTGCTAGGCACTCTGACTGCATCACGGCTTTTCTTATGACACTTGATTAAGTAGGGAACATGTGGCCGAGAAGGCATTGGAATCCAGATGTTTGGAGTATTGAATTCGAGCTCTTAACACATTTTTGTACCAAACATTATGAACAGTTCTACTGTGCTTCCTGTCACCCACTCAAGGCACTAACATTTTGTGAGCAATTTCCATGGTGGACATAGTCTAAGTGTCTAGGACACAGCAGCGACTGAGACTGAGGAGCCCTCAAGGCATTTATTCTCTGAGGTAGGCATTGGTAGGAGACAGACAAATGTGAAAATAGTGAATTCGTAGTGTCTCATTCCATAGAGCTAGAGAGAAAAAATAAAGCAAGAAAGACGGACAGGGAAATTGGGTTGACGGGAGAGGTGGTCATCTTTAAATTGCTGATAAGTGGTCTCTGTTGAACAAAGACCTAGGAACGGTGAGGAAATGAAGACAATATGTATTCCTCTCAAGGAAATTGTGCATCAGACCAAGAGAACATTTCAGATGTGAGCTTAAGTCACTCTACTTCCAGAGAGGTAACTACAGAAGGGACAGAGAGATTCAGAGATAGGGTTCTTCCAGCAGGGTCTTGGAACTAATAGCTTCAACATCACCTGGGGACCTGTTGAAAATGTATGTTCTTAAGTCCCATTCCATCTCAAGACATAGAAGCTCAGGAGGTAACGCCAAGCTCAGTGTGTGTGTGTGTGTGTGTGTGTGTGTGTGTGTGTGTGTGTGTGTGTATGGGTGGGTGGGGCTTTTTATTTAAAACATCCCAGATTGTCCAAAGTATTGTAAAGATACTAGAGAGACTTCACTCAACTCAGCTTTCCTGACGTTAGCTATCTTCCTAATCAAGATATATTTTTCTATACTCACAAATTAGCCTTGACACAACACTATGAGCTGAATTACAAACTTCAGATTTCTACAGAGGTAGTCATCTATGGGCAAATAAACCCCTTAGGTGTTTTAACTTGAGGGGCAACCCCAGGAGATGGCATGAGGAAGGTGGGGGTATTTAGATCTTGTAGAGTTTAATAGGAAAGCGAGAACCCTCTGGTTTCATCTCTGAGTGAGGCAGGCTGGGGCTCAAAGGGTCCTTTTCAATGTGTTCTAGGCTGACCCCACTCTCTTGACATCTTTATCAGACCTGTTCCCAAGTCTTACACTCTGGTCTCCTTTCTTCCATGCTTTACATTCACTTCCAATATTTGCTTCTTTCTCAGCCTCTGCTGTGTTCTTTATTCTCTGGCTCCTGTGTCAACCCAGCAAAGGTTGGAAACTTCTTGTTTTAGCCCTGCTGTCTCCCCGGGGCTTGGTACTTGGTGAGGAGGCAGACAATACCTTCTGAAGGAAGAAGAGCTCTAGACACAAAATCAAACTGGGAAGAGGTGAATTATGTTGACATTTACCATGAACGACTCATAGCCATAGTTAGGAGTGGAGGGGAAGGAGATGGAAACGGGCAGAGGTTGAGCTGGGGGTTCCTGCAGTGGTCCAGTGGAAGTGAAGATCTTTGAGTGCCTATTCCCGGGGCCGCTGTGGGCTTTATGTCCCACATATGCTGAAAGGAAGAGGCTGCCATTCCGGTCATCTGAAAAATCCTCTGTTTAAGGCGAACCCTGGAGGGGATCATTTAAAGATAAATCAATTTCTTATTTTAAGAAGGAAAAATAAACTCCTAGTATTTGGTTATTTTAAAAGAATTCCCTGTGCACGTACAAAATGACCAGCTTTTCTTCTCTATTAAGACACACATAGTCTATCGTTACAGCCTGGATGTTTAACTTACCATCAAAGGGAATAGGCCAAGAGGGCCGGACCTCAAGTTCAGGAATGTTAAACACTGCTCTCAATATGCCCCAGACTTAAGATGTTTTATATAATACTGAACAGTGTGGTTCACACAGGACAGGCTCTACTCCTTATTCCAGAAACACTGAGGAACTGGGGGTTGTTAAGTTAACATCTCAAAGGTAACATGACACTTAAAGGGTAAAGAAATGTCACTGGCTCTGGAGGTCACAGTCTGCTGTCTAAACCTAGCTGTAGATAAGTTTCTCAACTGGCCTGGGCTTGGGTGTCTACATCTCACATTAATCCTGTCTGGCATTGTATGTGCTCACCAGAGGGGAAGACATCACCACCTTCGAGTTACCCAGGGCGGCGGCTATCTACTTGTCAATGGTTTCTATCTCAAAGGGGATGATGGGAAGTCATGCTCTGAGAAATCATTTTGTTCTTGGAAAGAGTTTTTAAAAGTCCCTTTTGGTCATGTAGAATGAGAAAGTCCCCAAGACTCTGAAGAAAGGCTCCATGGGACAGTTTCTTGGCTTAGAAAAGGTCACTGCTCCCAGTCTTTTCTAAATCTGTGTAGGGAAAAAGAGAACCATAGAAAGGAGAAGACTGGGGAGATGGAAGCCACTTCCTGGGGTTCCACATGACCAGAAGCTCTCGGGTGGATGGTGGTGGACTCTACTGAGAGCAGCTGGCAGGAGAAAGCCTTCCATGGAGCATAGGGAACCATGCACTATACATCAGTATCATAGAGTCCCCTACCGCTGCCATCTGAAGCTTACAGGGTCTTATCTCACACACACATACACGTGCTCACGCATACACACATGCAAACACACATCACACATGCAAATACACATGCAAGCACACATGCAAACACATATTGCACCTGCACGCGTGCACGCACGCGCACGCGCACACACACACACACACACACACACACACACACACACACACACACACACACACACCTGTTTTCCCAGCACAGGGAATCCCTTGCCTACCACTCCCCCACCTCAGATGTTCTTCCAGGATCCATGCAAGAAACACCTCAGAAGAAACCCAGCATCCTTGGCTGGGTTCTAGTGGACCGGCCTCCTGACCCACAGGTCCCTCTTCACCTCCTTTCCCACCCTTCCTTATCCATAGCTGCCCATTCCCTCCCCTCAGCCGTACTTCCACCTGGATCTCATTGTTCCAACTTTCGGTTCACTTTCTCCCTGGTTTCCGTTGCTTCTTTGATGGGATACCCATCTCTCCTCCATAACTCGATATCCCTACATACTCACATTGTTCTTGAGACCCACATGCTAACTCATACTGACCCTCAAAAGTCTTCCTCAGTGGACACTGCTTCCCAAGCTGCCCCATGCTTCAGAAACACAATCTGGGTACTTAATCTGGCAAAGGCTGAAACCAAACTGCAAACCCAACTGCACCGTCCATAGCTCAGTTCTTGGAACTGGCCTTTCATCTTTCCATCACACCACTGTTCTACTGTCCTGAGTAAGTCCATCCATATAATGTGCTTTGCAAAACATGGGCTGCTACACTTGGTAGGAAGGTTTCCTTACATCCTTATCTCCTGGGATGGGGGATGGCACCTCACCCTACCCTGCAACTATAGCCTGAGGAATTCTTCTTAGGATACCTGGGGGGTATCAGTAAGTAATAAGGCCATTCTCTTCACTCACATCAGCCCATCAGACCAAGGGGGTGTGGCTGCATGAAAGGCCAGTGAGTAGTCTGGGCAGAAGAAATGGCCCCAGGGGGCTAGAATCTGCCAAACAGCTGACCAGTGAAATGCAAATTGGCAGCAAGGCCCAGTCCTCATTTCAAAGGGGAAATTAAAACCAGGCTTTCTGGGAGGGCAGGCCCTCATCTGAAGGGAGGTGATGCCTGTAACCAAGGCAACAGGCAAACACCAGCTTTCCTTTCTCCTCCCCAGTGGCCTACTTCCAAACATCCCTCCCTCAGGGAGAGGTGTCAAGAGAAGATGAAGACATTTAATCAGATGAAAATCCAAAGGGATAAGATGCCTCCACCAAAGAAAAGAAAACACTGGTGGCTTCTATAGGCATAGAGATTTATATAATAAATACAGAGGCAGGTTAAGTCTTCCCAGAGCGAAATGATGTAGATTCTTCTAGAAGGATTAGGAATCCAAAATAAAGTTATATAAAAATAGTCAATGATATCTTCCATTTGTGGAGGGCTGAGTTTGCTATGGTTTTACATATATCATTCTGTGATAACACCCACTGCCTCCATTTAACAAAATGAAATCCAAGCATTTCTAGTGATGTGTTTCAGAGGACCGAGCCTTAGAAAGCCCACCCTTCATCACAACTTACTAAGTTATTAAATGTATGAGCACCCTGCACTGATCTTGCAAAGGAAGTTTCCAGAATCCAGGTTCCGGCTGTCTTGTTTCATCCAGATCCACTGTGTCCCTGTAGGAGGAGTCTAGTTCTTTCCATTATTCGCCCAGAGCTCGATGAAGCCCTGCAGCCTTAGGTCCCACATGAAGGACCAGATCCTGTTTCAGGGTAAGGTCTGCCTCTGTTACAATGTTCACCTTCAAACTGTGGCCGTGAGGGCAGGAGATAGACCATAGGGAGAAAGGGGAACTCCATCATTTTGGATGGTGACAAGTGTCCCAAAGAACAAGCAAGGTGGCGTTTCAGAGAGTGAGTACACCAGGACCGTGGAGAAGACAGTGGCAAGCTTAGGGTGTTAACCTGTTGATTGACATTTTCCATTACAATAACCTTTCATTTAAGATGGCTTTTAGAAAACTGGATAGAAATCTTAGATAAATTATGTACTTTCCCCCACTTTATTAAGTTCTATTCCTGCTGGTTGTAATCTTGTTAAAGGGCAATTTGACTTTTTTTCCTCTCTCAACTCATTTCTCAGTGAAGTAATTTGACCAGAACTATCCTTATATTTCTAATCCAGTCTGAACTGCAACATTGAAGTCATAGCCTAAAGTCTTTGTGGAAATTGTTTCCTATTTTTTCTGGGTCTATATGTATGGTATGCATGCCCATGTACACACTTTATTTCATGTGTTGGCACACATGCATGTGTTCATACGGAGGCCAGAGGCTGACAAGGGGTGCCTTTCTTTATTACTTACCATCTATAGTTTGAGGCATGGTCTCTTACTGAACCCAGACCTCACAAACTCAACCAGCCTAGCTAGACGGCTTGGTCTGCAGGTTCCTGTCTCCACCTCCTGAACCCTGGGGTTACAGCAGGGCGACTGTGCCTACCTAGCATTTACCTGGGTGCTGGGGACCTGAACTGTGGTCCTCGTGCGTGCACAGCAAGCACTTTACTCACTGAGTAAATCTTCTCTGCACGAAAAGAATGAGGAAAATTGAAGCGACAAAGATTTATTTCGTTATCAAATTAGTTAAGAGCATACAACTGGTTAATACAAGCCAAGACAGAACAGTCCTTCAGCTGAGCTAATAAGAACCATGGGCTCCTCAGCCTCAGCTAAATCATCTTAAACAAACCAAGAACTCCCCAATGACCCAAGGGTCTTTCTGGCTTTAGAAGTCTATGCTGGAAGATTTTCATAACAAGGCTTGATTCACTCTCCATCAGAGACAACTAAGATCACTAGACAAAAATGCATAAAAGGGATTGTTTTTTTTTTGTTTGTTTGTTTTTTAGGAAAACAATAGGCAATCAGCCAATGAAGGAGAGTAAAAGCACCGAAGGTAAGCAAATGACATTCTTAGCTTACGCAACCAGACCCAGGGTAGAAAAGGGACATGCTGTCAGGGCCCAGCAAGTCCTCTCCGTGAAGCAGCACTGAATACCCAGTGTCAGGAAATCATCTAGAGCTAAGGGACAATGTTGTGAGGCAGTGTGGTGCTGAGGAGGAGGCCAGAGCTCTACCGAGGGCTCTCTTGTTCAGCAGCCTTTGGTCAGTGTGAGGACACACCAGACAAAACACTGAGGCCATGAAGAGAACTATCATGAGAGACAGCTATGAAGAGCCAGACAGGAAATAGCATCTACTGCTGATATTACATCTGGGAATTTTCCCAAGTCACAGGGCATGGCATAGAGTGTTGAGAGGTCCTTGCTTGAGGACCAGAGAAAAGCACACCCAAGATTAATGTTTTAGCCCCACCCAATAACCATCAAAGTACAATCTGAAGGGTCCAGACTGTTTCCCACAACAAAGCACAGGAATTCAAAACCCAGAGTAATTGCAAAATCAGCATGGCCTTGTATCAGTTCAGGATTAACAGACATTCAAGGAAATGTTGGAAAGTTTGATGATTAATAGGGCTAATAATTCAGTTCAGGGAGAGACCCTGACTCAAAGCAACAAGGCAGAGGGCAATGGAGGGTGCAATGGGGGAAGACACACAACACTCTCCTGTGGTCTCCACATAGATGGCAATGCCCCTGCACACACACACACACACACACACACACACACACACAAAGCGCGTGCGCACGCATGCACACATGATGAATAGAACATAATGCTCTTTAAAATCACAAAGTAACTCAGATGAAAATGTTATCTTTGTGAAAGAAGCTATTCCAATAGATCTCACATTGTGTGATTTGACTTATATGAAATATCCAGGATATGTAAATTACCTAGGCTTAGGGAGGTTGGAGAGGAAGGAATTGAAAGTGATAACCACTCAGTACAAGGTTTTTGGGGGGTGATGAAAATATGTTCTAAAACTTGATGGAAGCAATGGCTGAACAACCCTGTGACAACACTGAACACCGCTGAACTGAGAGCTCTAAGAGCATGGAGGAGAGGGAAGAATATATCAACAAATACCTTCTATTAGTTAAAAAGCAATGAAACAAGCACTTTTGAAAATATACACAATATGGAAGGAATTCATCACCAACAAAGCTAATCCTGCTGGGCGCGTTAAAGAAAGTGACTTTCGGATGGCAGAAAAATGGTGAGAGATGGAAAGGTACATGTGCATGGGGGATTGGAGAGTAGAGCGTTGGGCAGGGTGACAAACAGTGGCCAAGCAGCTGGCCCTGCCAGTCATCTTTCACCAGTGAGTGCCACCCATCCATCAGCATCTCCCCACCTTACACCAGATGGGAGTGTCTGGGATTCACACACAGCCGAGAGATGACATCCAAGGAGGAAGATTTCTTCCATTACACACAAGAAAGGGCTTGGGCAGATAGCAACGGGATTGCAAAAGAAACTTTCTCAAGCCTGGGTTCAATGAAAACCAGCGTCAGCAGCTCCCAGGCATTTTTGTACTTAAACCTGACCTGGCATTTGCAAATAAAGAGAAACGTGTTCTACTGAGACTGCAGCCAAACTGGATTTCACATAGGTAGTTATTTAGAACAGTTCTGGTAGGTGAGGTGCCGAATTGTGTTTAACCGTTCTCGTGTCTTTCCGTGGTACGGGATATGTGGAGAAACAAGCAATCAGGGTTAGCATTGTAAGTCACAAAACGTGCTGATGCCATGGTCTGCCTGATGTAATGTGAAATCACCTTAATTTTGGTAGTCTCATCAAAATCAAGAACCTCAGTATCATTATGAGACAGATCTAGCAAACTCAGATTGAGAGATGGGCATCAAAATAACCACTCTGTGGTGCTCCACAGTGCCAAGGTTATGAAGGGAAAATGTAGGTTACATGAAAACTGGAGGAAATTAAGGAGATAGGGAAGTGCAGAGCAGAACCACGAACTAGCTGCTCACGGAGGAGGGGACGCTCTGAAGGCTGGAAAAGCTTCATCTAGATCTGAAACTCCACCAACCATTTTGTCCTAACATCAATGCAGTTTCTAAGTGTTTGTTTTGTTATTACTTTCTGTGTTTGTGTATTGGGCAGGGACTCCCAGGAATTATTTCCCTTTTTTCTTTTTCCACTATGGGTTCTGGATATCAAACTCAGGTGAGTAGGCATAGGCAATAAGCCTTTACCCGCTGAGCCATCCTATTGGCCTAATCTCTTGTTTTAACACTTTCACTATAGATATAAGATGTTGGGTGAGGAATATACAAAAATTCCATGTTAGTTTTGTAATATTTTATGACTCAAAAATATTTCTCGAGCCTGAGAAGTTATTGCTCAAGCATGAGGACCTGAGTTCGAATCCCCAACATCCCAAGCCAGGCATGGCCACATGTGTGCCTGTAACCTCAGCACTGCAAAGAGCTAGACAGGACCACTGGGGCTCCCTGGCTGCCAGCCTAGCTCTAGGTGCAGGGAGAGACCCTGCCTAAGAGAGCAAGGCAGAGCGATAAAGCAGGCTCCCAGCATGCCCCTCTGGCCTCCACACAGCGTGGGGCCATGTATCCTCTCTGCATGCATGCATGCACATATGACTACCCTGACCACACGCATGACAGCAAACAACTTCTCTAGCAATAGTTTTTAAAATCTGTATTAATTATCAAGAAATTGGGCAGTTTAGCCACGTGGTTCAGAGCAAGAGTCCAAGATGAAAGAAAAAGCCAGTGAACAACAACTTCACCTTCACTGAGTCCATGTAATAATTTAAAAAACCCTCACACTAGACCTCTGTGGAAGTTATAATCACCAGGAGTGTAACTTGCCTCAGAGAGCCTAAGGTAAGTCCTCAGTGATTGGTGAATCACCTTTTGCAAATGGCTTCTACCCAAAAATACACTGGAGTCACAGTGTGTCATGTAAATCTGTTGGCATTCTCTCTAATGTATCCTCTGAGGAAGTATTCGCTTAGCACTAGGACCCCATTCAGTATCCTAACAATTTTTACAGTTAGTTCTTCTGAACCAAGAGTTATCAAACTTAGACTTCACAGGGCCAGACAGTGAAAATTTCAGTTCGTGCAGGCCCCGGGTCTTTGCTTATTGAAATAGGTAGGTCCTTTGGAGAAAGGGATCCCACAGGACATTCCCAGAACATAAAAGAGGACTCAGTAGATGTGCGCGTACAGTTGGGGCCAAGTGTTGAACAACAGCCATCTGCGTGCAGAGAAGCTGAATGCATGCTGGATGCACAGCCTCAACAACTCCAGGCTGGCACTGAGGGCGTGGAAGAGTCCTGAAGCCATTTGTCCTCAGTTCACCTCAGAAGGAGGGTGGTGTCACTGGGGGACAGCAGCAGCAGCAGCATTTACCAACCAGAAGCCCAGCCAAGCACGGCTTTCTTGGACCTCTTTTTATCCGGGCTCCCATCTGGAAGGGAGGGTCTGGTCACTTCAGTTAAGTTCTTAGAAATAGCCTCCTAGATCCAAGCAGAGGTTTGTCTTTAATTGATTCTAGATCCCATCACAATGACAATCAAGATTAATCATCAAATGTGTTGTCTTGGTTTAGCTCAAAAGCAACAATAAAAACCAGAATCAAATGGCTATGTTTCAATACAATGTTATATATTCAATATTTGTAAAAGTTATGCAGCAAATTTGGTCCACTGATCATAGTTTGCTAACTGGGTCCCGCATTAAACAAACAAACAAATGAGAAATACATAAGCACTCTATGTGTCTAATATCTCCAAACCTAAAACCAAAATGACTGAATTTTCAAATTGGTTACATAATTCACCATTCACATACACTTCAAAAGTTTATACTCTCAGATAATCATCTGCCTTTTTTTAGCCATAAACATATATGAGAAGGAGCTGGAGAAATAATTCAATGGTTAAGAACACTGGCTGTTCTTCCAGAAGACCTGGGTTCAATTCCCAGCACCACATGGCAGCTAAAGACTGTCTATAACTCCAATTCCAGGGAATCCTCTTGACCTTCTCTTGCCTTCATGGGAACCAGTCACACACAGGATACATGCAGGCAAAACACACATAAGCATAAAATAAACAAATCTTCTGGGTATTTTGTCTTTTAGATAAGGCCTTACCATGTAGCACTGGTTGGCCTGGAGCTCATTATATACACCAGGCTGGTCGTGGACTCACGGAGATCTCTGCCTGCCTCTTGAGTGTTGGCATTAAAGGCTGTATAATTATGTCCAGCATAACATAAATAAATGTTTAAAAAATAAAATAAGAGGGAAGACTTACACAGTCCAAAGAGGCATGTTTACAGCCAGAAGCTCGCCTCAGAAGACCTTCCTGACCCTTGACCCTCTCTTGGACTGCAACTAGACATTCATGACTTGTCTTTGTTCTTAGACACTATGTTTTGAATGCAGTTCAGGAAAGCCACAATTACAGACTCCAAATGAGCCTGAGCAGCTTTGCCTTTGAAAGAGGCTGTTGTCTGGAATGTAAAAAGTCCCTGGAAATGAACAGAAGGCAACAGCCAGCAATCTGGAGTCTAAGATGCCCCCACACAGTGGGGAGCAATTTCTGAAATCTGTCTTGGTGGTACCCATACTTGAACCAGGAAGATTACAAAATACTCTTGGGTTAGAAGACAACAGGGCACCTCTCCATCCAAGCTGTGACATTATTGTTAAAGCTAGGCTGTCTGTAACAAGTATGTTTTCCCTGCTGGTCTTGTCCCACCGCCACACCAGCACCCAATAACACACAGAGACTCTGAATTAGATATAATTGTTTGGCCAGTTACTAGTTTCTTATCGGCTAGCTCTGTCTTAATTATTAACCCATTTCTATTAATCTAAATATTTCCACGTGGTATCATCTTACCGGAGAGCAGGCTGGTGTTCTGTTCTCTCCAGTCTCCCCATGTTGACTCCTCCTTACTACTTCCTCTCTCCTCCTAGTCTCCTAGTCCCACCTATCTTGCTTTCCTATTGGCCAACAGTGCTTTATTCATTAACCAATAAGAGAAACATATTTACAGCATGGCATCTCCCATCAGCTGTCCTGCCACCTCCACCAGGTAGCACCTGCTCTCTGAGGGAGCTGGTATCTGAGCTGTTTCCCAAGACTTTAGTTTCTCAAATGCTACCTGCTCAAATTTGCATAGCAACTTAGTCAAGGCATAAGAACTTCTAAATTAAAAGCCTAACAGTATGTCTTAATATAAGGCCCCCAAGTCCAAGCCTGAGCCCCTCGCCCTTGTTTACATTATTTATTCTTTGGAACATATATATTGGAGCACTCGCTTCAGCACTCTATGGTCTAAAAGCTAGTTATCCGTGCTTACCCTGTGTTCAGATATCTGCATTCTAACAGAACTGATTCTGCAGCAAGCAAGCGATTCACTGTGTTGAATCTCGTCTTCACTTGCTTTCTCTGTTCAATGGGAGGAATGATTTACACCACAGGGGCAGAAACATAGAAAACAAATGCAGCTTTAGGTTGCTGCCAAGATACGTTCTACATGTTAGAGACCTGTGCGACTTGCAAATTTGGAGCCAGAATCTCCCCCCAGAAGCAAAAGAAGGTTTACATTGGGCTGAAAGCATAGCACCACGCAGGCATTATTACACAAAAGCAAAGGACTCCTGCCCACACAGCGAATAGGAAGCATTAGCTAAGACATCACTTAGAGGGAAGACAAAGGACCACAGTTTCCCAACATGCCTACTTAGCAAGATCTTAATGCTTCCTTGAAAAATCTAGGACTCCCTCCCCCCCCCACTTTATTTGACAACCAACTAACAGTAGCTCAAACAAATAGTGACAGGGAGAGTTGACAGTTCAGGACAATGGTGCCACTGTTTAGTAACCCTCTAAGTCAGGATCTTTCTTTTCTCTGAGGACTTAGTCTGTCAGTTTTCCACTTCATGGTGGCAGTTCAGATGCTGTAACTCTAGGTCTTATATCCATAGTCTAAGAAAAAGAAAAGGAAGGAAGGAGTTGTCTTAATTTCCTTTCCTGTTACTGTGGTGAATAACCCCACAAAAACAACTTAGGGTAGGGAAATTTAACTCATGGTTCCAAGTTCACAAAAGCCACAGCTGCATGACTTTGGGGGAATTAGTCCTATCATGCCCATGACCAGTTAACAAGGAGAAATGCAGGCATGCATGTATTCGTGCTTGTATGGTGTACTCAGCTCACCTTTTCCATTTTTATACAGTTCGGGGTCCCCTGCCTAGGGGATGATGACTCACAGTAGGGATATCTTCCCATTTCAATTAACATGGTCAAGATAATCCCCACAGACATGCCTGCAGGGCAACCACATCTAGACAGCCCCTTACTGAGACACTCTTCCCAGGTGAGTCTGGATTTTGTCAAGTTGACAAAACTAATGCTCACAGCTCCGCCCCTTGCCAACTAGACAAACATATCATTTAAAAGCCATGACTTTCTACCCATTGTCCCCAGAGTCTCATGTTTATCTCATACTGTACGATACTGTCCAACTTTAAACGTCTCTATAGTCTTTAAAAATTCTAATGTCCAACGTTTCTTAACTGTGAGCTCCTACTTTAACACAAGTTACATATTTGAAACATATGATGGTACCAAGTAAAAGCTCTTATTTGAATTGAAAGAGCAAGGGTAGAGCTGGAGAGACGGCGCAGAAGTTACAAGCACATGCTGCTCTTGCAGAGGACCCCAGTTTGGTTCCCACGCTAGGAAGCTTACAGCTGCATGTGTCTCCAGATCCAGGGAATGGGACGCCTTCTCCTGGATGCCCTCATTTCTGCAGCGGTGCTCACACCTACACAAGTCCACATGTAGACACGCACATACATATATATGTGATTAAAAAACCTTTGGGAGGAAAAAGAAGAACTGAATGTCATAGTTAGGGCTTCTATTGCTGTGATAAAATGCCATGACCAAGAGCAACTTGGAAAGGAAACGGCGTTCTTCATCTTCGAACTCATCACTCATCACTGAGTGATCTCAGGGCAGAAACTCAAGGCAAGAAACCTGGAAGCAGGAACTCAAGAAGACAGTAGAGGAGTGCTGCTCGCTGGCTTACTTCCTAAGGTTTGCTCAGTCTGCTTTCTTACATCATCTAGAACCACTACCGAGGAATGGAGCAGCGCACTGTGAGCTGGGCTCCTGCACACCAATCGTTAATCAAGGCAATACCCCACAGGGCTGCCTACAGGCCAATCTTATGGAGACTTTTTTTCAATTAATATTTCATCTTCCTAGACATGTCAAGTTGACAAAAACCAAACAGCCTGCTCCATCTCTTACCAACTCGACACACAAACAAATCACTCTTTTATTTATTTATTATTAATAATATAATTTAAAAATTTTACATGTGGATCCCAGTTTCCTTTCCCTTCCTCCCTCCTATCTTCCCTCCCTCCCTCTTACCCTCTTTCCCCTGTGACACCCTCCCCTCCCATCCCCCCACCCCCATCCCACTTGTAGGGCTATGCTATCCAGGTTGGATCATAACAAACCATAACCTTTCCTTTCTTGTTCACTGACCAGATCCATAAAATGAATTCAAACATTTATAAGTTCCACAGTCTTTAAAATGCAAATGCTTCCAATGTTGAGTTTCTTTAAAACAACCAGCGTCTCTTTTAAAGTCCAAAGTTACTCTAAAATAATATCCAAAAACACACAAAGCTTCTCTAAAATATCCAAAAATTCCTCAAAAATGCCCAGTCTCTGGTCTTAGCTATTTTTCTATTGCTGTGGCAAGACACCATGACAATGGCAGCTTGTAAATGAGTTTCTTTGGGGCTCACAGGTTCAGGCGTTAGAGATCGTGAGCATCATGACGAGAGCATGGCAGCAGGCAGGCAGGCACTGAGAGCTCACGTCTTAAACACAACCATGAGGCAGAGAAAGAGTGGAAGTTATGCGAGTCTTTTGAAACCTTAAATCTCACACCCAGGGACACACGGCCTCCAAGAAGGCTACACTTCCTAGTCCTTCCCAAACAGTTCTGCCAACTGGGAACCAGACATTCAAGTGACCCTATGGGGGTCATTCTCATCAACTCACCAGATTCCTCAACCGTGGGCTTCT
This sequence comes from Cricetiscus sungorus, assembly GCA_030556225.1. Lineage (NCBI taxonomy): Eukaryota > Metazoa > Chordata > Mammalia > Rodentia > Cricetidae > Cricetiscus > Cricetiscus sungorus. The sequence goes on along the minus strand of JANBXA010000395.1, from coordinate 1,951,425 downwards.
AACAAATAAAATAAAGCAAGCTAAATCATTTTTTACTCACAATTACATCAAAGCAAAACCAACATCCAGGACTGTACATTAAATCCTATAGTTGAATGTCTCACAGCAAGCTTTCTTAGCTACTGAGCCATCTCTCCAGCCCGTAGACTCCCTCTTAGAATTCTACTGATATCTATTTTTTAATTTTGTGTCACATTTTATTCATTGTATGTGTACATACATGATAAACACATGCCACGGTGTACATGTGGAGATCAGAGGACAAGCTGGGAGAGGTAGTTCTCTTCTTCCACCATGGGGGACCCAGGGATTGATCTTGAGCCATCCCATCACCCTTCTTCAGATATTTACAAGCAACATGTTCAATCAGTTGTAAGTGATTAGGAAACTGTGCAAGTTGACTTTTCAATCACTGAATGGAAGGTGATGGGGATGGAGGGGAACCAGATGCCAGATTGTGCAACCCAGCTGGTCTACCACAGCAGATTCATGTTGTGAGAGAGATTCAGCTTCTTTTTTGTGTTCTCTTATTTGAAAAAAAAAGTCATTCTTTTATTATCAAACATGACTAATTTTTAAAAAGTTATTGCAATAACTTGATTGGATTTAAGTCTAACAAGTTGTTTATGTTTACATAAATGTCTTTAGCTTATTATCTTCCTTCCAACGGGGGTTGGCAAAATATGGCCATGGACCAAATTATACCATCACTTGTTGTTAACACAGATTTGCTGAACCAGTGGTACTTACTTGTTCTTATCTATGCTGCCTTTTGCTTTTACAGTAGTTAAATGTTTGTTACCCTGACCTCATACACTTAACACACTTACATTGTAGCCCTTTGCCAAAAATGTTTGCTGACCTCTTGGTGGACAAAATATTTCCAAAGAGGAGCCAGATCATCATCACTAGACTCCTCTTCAAGAATCCTGAGGACCAATTAGAATATTCTTAATGAAGACAACATCCCCAACCTGGCCCTGGTAATACCCACATGATCAAACATAGAGTCTGATCTGGCCCCAGGGCCTTCTGCACTGGGAGATACCAGGCTTTCCTTTACTTTAAATAAGTTCTTTGTAATTTGTCATAAAAATGTATTCGTTCTAAACCACCTATACTGAGAGGTGACTCATGCAGTGATACCCTGATATTTGTTCTCACAATATTGAGCAGCTCCTGGCTTAGCTTTGGGGTTACCACAATAGACTAAAAGATAGAAAGTCTTGCTTTCATTGGCTTTTGCAAATAATTGAAACAAACAAACAATCTCACATGACTGGAAAATGGCTCAGTAGTTGAGAGCATGTATTGTTCTTATAGAAGACCTGAGTTCCCAGCACCCACACTGAGCAGCTCACAACCTCCTATATCTCCACCTGCACCTGTGTGCACATTCTCACACACAGACATATGTGTATACAGGTATCTTTAATTAAAGCAAAAATAAACAAGTCTAAATCATGGCATACCAAACATAGCCAACACGCCACCTTCATCTCTATTAAGAACAGGATGGCATCTATCCTTCTTGCTTGGCAATAATTCATCCTGGCAGCCCATGGAGCCTAACTAATACCCACTCTTATCTAAAAGATCGGCCAGCTTCTGAATATCAGCTTTAGGTTTTGTGAGAGGCCAACCTTAAATAAAAGTCCAGCAAATCTGACTGTGACTTTACAGGGTATTGGGGCCTTTGTCACCCACCCAAAGTAAGATTCCAGAGGAGCCAGAACCCCTGCCCCTTCTGTGGTGCCTTCTGCCTGCCCTAGTTCCTGAGCTATGACCACAGGGCAGGTTTTACAGTGGGCCAGTGCTTGTGGCCAGCCTGGCCTGTGCAGCTGCTGATTTAATAAACTATACTTAGCTACAAACTAGAGGTTGGTTTTACCCTCAATGTATTGGCTACTGTAATTATGAGTTTAATTCCTAAAAATGACCCCAAATTGTGGAATCTCTCTCTCTCTCTCTCTCTCTCTCTCTCTCTCTCTCTCTCTCTCTCTCTCTCTCTCTCTCTCTCTCTCCTCTCTGATCCTGGATCCATCCATGCATTCAAAATACTATATACTGACATGCCAAGACACAAACAAAAGTGGAACATCAAAGAGAAAAAGAAAGCTTTCTTGTTATTTATTTATTCTTGTTATTTATTTATTTGTCAGTGTTTGTTGTTTTCTAGTTTGTCTTTTACTGACAATAGTTCAGTGCGCCCTGCAGCCCTGTTGAGTTGCCGCTCATATATTTAGTCAAGGAGGAAGCTAGGAAGTCAGTGACTTACCCAAGGTCCCACAGTTAAATGGTACACCTCAGAGCTGGCTTTGAGTCTGACCCAGTCATTCAAAGGCTCTATAACCTGGAGAAGGCAAATGGTCTCTCCTGCCTTGCTTTCTGATTTGTACAGCACTGAAGGTACTCATGGGGAGGGGTTCAGTGTGAACTCAATATTAACACACTGCCTGACATGTGGGAAGTGATTCTTTGTCTCCCTCAGTCACTAAGAATTGTTCCATCCATCTGTCTCTGTGGGCCTCAGGCCTTTCAGACAGCAGGTGAGTCTAGACCCCAAACCCAGACAGACAGATGTCCTGAATCCATGAGTCAGGATTGAAGAATGCAGAGACACAATAGCCTGAAGCTGCTACGGGTCAGGGAGGCTTAAAAGGACCCAGGTCTTAACATATCTAAAGCCATGATCTGCACCCAGCCACACCTTCTGAGTCAACCCTGACTCATTGAAACTTGTCTTCAGCATCTTCAGTTACTTGAAGACTGCAAATTAGATGGGTCAAGGATCAAGTCAGTGTGGCCACAGACACCTGTAGCAGACACACACTACACTATGGCTTGGTCATTGTTAAATATGTCCCTTAAGGGATCCTGTGCTGGACTCTTAGTCCTCACTGTGGTGACACTGAGAGGTGCTGGAACAGTTAAGAGGTAAAGCCTAGTGGGAAACCATTAGGGCATTAGGGTCCCCACTCTTGGGAAGGACAAGTGTTGATCTCAGAGAATGAATTCATTCTCAATTTCCGTGAAAGAGGATAATGTGCTCGTAGGTGTGAGCATGATCACAGCATGTTGTATGCATGTAGAAAAAGTGTAAAATAAAGCCACAGTCTTATATAATCAGTATGTGATAGATACAGAGAGGAGTGAATTATTATGAAAGGGAACACCCTGGTTTGCTTCATGTCTAGTTCATACCACTGAGAAGCCATTGTCCCAAATCCCTTAGCAGGGGCCAAATCAAGGAAGCCTACTGATCTTGTACTTTCAGTTTCTACACACACACACACACACACACACACACACACACACAGACACATACACAGACACACATAGACACATATACACACACACACACACATAGACACACACACACATAGACACACACACACACATACACAGACACACATAGACACATATACACACACATACACACATAGACACACACACACATACACAGACACACATAGACACACACACACACATAGACACACACACACATATATATTTACATATGTATATACATATATACATACACACACATACATACATACATGCACCCAGCCTCAGGTGTTCTAGCAACAGAAAACAGACAAGCACCCATGTTCACTCCTGATTAGTTTGGTTTCAGGAATCTACCACCAAGCCTCAGCGTACTTGGCTTCTAAATGCTTCTTATCTTCTTTGGAGGAACACTCTTGGACCTCTGAGCCAATTTGTTTCATAGCAGTCTCAGAGTTTCAACGCAGTCTGTTATAGGCATCTACTGATTGAGGCTGGTCCAGAAAGTCAAGCCTCCATGTTTCCAGGCTGGACAAATGCCGGAGTTGTCACTAACACTGAGAATTCCCTTCCGGATCAGGCTGGAGATGGAGCTACCTGAAAGTGAATTTGATGAGCATCCCTCCATCTTTCTTTCTCGTGTCCTGTATCATTTCTCCCAGAGCAGATCTGTAGTCACCCGAGTCTGTCATGGGAATCGGCTTCCTCCCTGGTGAAACCAGTGTGAGGATTCTTCCCAGGATGCAACATGCGTCTCTCAGTAGCCAGGAGTCTCCAGTTCCCTTCCCACTGATGTGATGAGGCCATCATCTAGTCTTCCTCCAGAGTCCTAGACTCTTCACTCTGTTCCTGTTCTCTTCTGTTTCTCTTTGTGCTTCTCTCTTCTTTTAGATCTCACATATCCCAGTTAAAGTATCCAACTCCAAGCCAGCTCTGTCTGACTGTAAACCTCTCATCCACTATGATACCTACTGCTGAAATCTACAAGCCTTCTGGGGTCTGTGTTCCAAAATAACTTCGAAGACTCTTATGTAGATTTGGCGCTATTTAAGTTGTTAGTTTGGGTTCTCTTAAGCTTTTCAGTTTCTGATTTTTTGATTACAGGAAACACAATACTTAGCCTTACTCATCCCATGCAATGTCCCAACAGAGAAACTCACAACTTTGAACTTCATTCCTACACACAGTGTAGAAAATACTGACTTCTTTCTTTTTTATTTATTTTTTACTATAAATGTTTATTTAAATTAAAAAACAATCTTATTTTACATACCAATCCCAATTCAATCTCCCTCCCACCATCCCTTGTCCCCCACAGACCCCCATCCACTCTCCAGAGAGGATTAACTTCAATCACATCACTTTTTCTCTTTAAAACAATGTCTTCTGTTCATCCTCTGTTGCTTGCTACCACAATCACCAAAACTTGGGTTAAAATTCACAAATACACACGAACATGAACACACGGGGTGGGGGGAGGAAAGGAAGGAGGGAGAGAGACAGACAGACACAGAGAGAGAGAGAGAGAGAGAGAGAGAGAGAGAGAGAGAGAGAGAGAGAGGAGAGAGAGAATAAAAGAGGGAGCCATTATAGGTTTAAAGCGAAAACTGAACCTAAAGAAATGTCCAGAGACCTATAAGACTGACTCCAACTAACAATTTGAGCAACAGTGGAAAGGCTACCATAAATGATCAACGACTAACTTACCCGCCATCATGGAGCCCTCATCTTCTACCTGATGGAAACAGAAGCAGACACCCACAACTAAACACTCAGCCGAACTAGAATCCAGATGCAGAGAGGGAAGACAAGACCGGGCTGCAGAAACACATGGAGACAGCTGACCTGAACAAGGAGGAGCTAATGGGTTGGGAATCCAGCATGGGACTGACTCAGACCCCCTGAACATGGGTCTCAGCTAGAAGGCCTGAGCAGTCTGAGCGACCTCAGACAGTGGAACCAGGATGTATTCCTGGTGCGCAAATGGACTTTGCGGGCACATAGCCCATGGAGTGATACTCCCTTAACATAGAGACAGGAGAAATGTCCTAGTCCCCACTTCAAATGACTTGACAGATTTACGTGACCCCACCTGGATGGCATAGCCCTATATGTGGAGTGGGGGGTGGGGTGGGAGGAGAGGGTGGTCTGGATGCATGTGAGGGTGGGAGAGAGGGAAAGAGGGAGGAAGGGAGGGAGGGAGGAAGGAAGGGAGAAGGAACTGAGATCAATATGTAAGAAAGAAAGAAAGAAAAAAAGAAAGAAAGAAAGAGAAAAGCAAAAAAAAAAAATTCAATCTATTTAGTATCTTAATTGTGTTAAGCACATCTCAAGCACTTGGGAGCCGTGTGCAGACTGCTGTATCAGACAGTATGAATTTGGAATAGTGCTATCATGTAAAAAAAATAGTACTATCATTTTGGGGCAGCAATGAATTAATGGATTAAGCCAGAATATGTCATTTCTTTGAATCTTCATTTGCCACCTCCTCCCAGCATTAAATGGGAACTGTGTTTCTTGACTTGTCTCCTTTGAAGAAATGTGGGGAAGGTGACCTGAAGTGGTCTCTAGGAAAATACAAGATAGTATGCAACATTAGGATTGCAAAAAGTACCCAAGTTACTTCCTTTACCCAAGATGGTGTGCCTTGCTGTGCTACCAAAAACACAAGATGCTTCTGCCTTGGCTGTTTACTTTTCATGGGTTTATAAATTTCTGTTCCCAGTGAATTAGGACAAGGAAGGTTGGATTAATGTAGGATGGAGAAGGTTTATGAATGCCCTCTTCCCTTCTACTGCTCTATTAAAGCATTTTGCAGATCCCACACATACCTTTTGCCTTATGAAATGGAAGTCCTCCTTATTGTTTCTGCATTTTTCCTCCTTAAAAAGAAATCATCCCAGCTCCTTAAGTCTAATGGGACATTTGAGCAAACTCCATCTCCAGCTTGAGCATCTTGGGGTTGTCCCACTTAGGGTCAGCAGAGCCCTGCAAACCAAGTAGAAGGAATGGTTTCCGTTAAGCCCCCAATAGTCTTTGGTGCTGCTCAGCTGTCAGATTGGACACGTTCCACTGACAGAGCAGATCTCTGTTTTTACTTAGGCTTGTCCTGATCTGTTGTAAGCTGTAACTTGATGAAAGCATTATAAGGCAATAAGAGGCTGCATGTCAAGGAATTGGCTGAGTTATAGCCGATGCTCGGAGCATGCCAATGGACAGCTCAGGCAGTTGGTCCAGAAGGTGCCACTGGGCCCTGGATGACTGTACCACTCCTGGGTCTCCTTGAGGGCCTTGTATTTTTCTAATGGGAATAATAAGTCTTGGCATTTGCATGGCATTCTTCAGGGTGAAGATAGTCTGTCTGTTGAGCAACACCACTAATTAACCCTTATGTAGCAAACACTATAGACCAGAACTGGGGTCCTGGCTCCAGGCAGGCCAGGAGAACAGCTTGAATGTTTGCCATGTTGCTTTCTGTCGGGATCCAGACCATCACTGTGGACAGAGCAGATGGAAGGCCTTTCCTCACAGAAGTTGTATCATAGCTGAGAGAGCTGGAAAGAGAGACTCCCACCAACCCAGAGTCTCCACCACTGTCCCAGCACCCCTGGGACATCCTCTGGTGTCCTCACCCCGGGACATCCTCTGGTGTCCTCACCTCTGGAACATCCTCTGGTGTCCTCACCCCTGGGACATCCTCTGGTGTCCTCACCCCTGGGACATCCTCTGGTGTCCTCACCCCTGGGACATCCTCTGGTGTCCTCACCCCTGGGACATCCTCTAGTATCCTCCTGTTGTTGTTAGGACCATCTCCCTGATTGCGATGAACTGTGCTTGTCCATCCAGTTGGCTCATAGCCCCAACTTGTGGGGAAAAAATTGAGTAATTATCAGGATTAAGTGTTCCTTTTATTTTCACTGTAAAATACATCCCACATCTAGAACCATTTAAACAATAATGATAAAGCGAGTACTGTATATATGTTCCCATGTAGGCTAATAACGAAAGCACTATCAGACCCTTACAAACACATGTGTCCTTCACAACTGCGCACCCTCCCTCCCATCAGCTCTTCATCCCACCCAGAAGTACCTGTCCACCTTGATCTATTTATCTTCCTCTGCACATAAAAATCTAAGCAATGCTTTGTTTAGGGAAGAAGAGGGAACCCATGAATGTTATAGCTAGTTAGGGGCTTGTAGGAAGGCTGAGTTCATCTCTAACATAGAGTCTGATGTTGGTTCCATGAGGGTTTCTAAGAGTTCTTCAGGAGAGTCACTGAAAAGTCACAGTGGGACTCAAAACCATGGGAGGGAGTCACTTCAGAGCCAGCAGTTTGTCTGGCCAGAATACAAAGTAGGTCATGAACTAGATGCATGGAAGGAATATAGACAGGGAGAGTGGGATACCCAGCAACTACATAGTCAAGTCCAGCTCTGGAAGTGAGTGTCGTCAGCTCATCCAGACAGCTGGGTGTGGAGGACAGCAGGAACTGTCACAGACAACCAGCTGTAGTGCAGAGTACAGAAAGGCCCTTCACAACATCCTGTCTTCAGGTTAGTTTGGAATGTGTTGACAGCCCTCAGTGGGTCTGTCTCTGCTCAGATCGGGTGGGTTTTGCTTTTCATGTGTAGACACACACAGCTGCCATCTGGATTAGCCCTTTACCACCCTCCTGAGAGCAGTCATCTCAGTGTTCAGGGACATGTGCACCCCATGTCTCCGTTTTTGCTTGATTCTTACATTTTGTTGAAATGTAAAAAATCAAGTGGATACTCTTTCCTTCCTTCCTTCCTTCCTTCCTTCCTTCCTTCCTTCCTCCCTTCCTTCCTTCCTTCCTTCTCTTCTTCCTTCCTCTCTCCCTCCTTTCCTCCCTCCCTCCCTTCCTTTTTCCTTTCCTTCCTTCCTTCTTTCCCTCCCTCCTTCCTTCTTCTCTTCCCTTCTTCCTCCTCTATCCCTCCCTCCCTTCTTTCCTTCCTTCTTCCTTTCCTTCTTCCCTTCTTCCTTCTTTCCTTCCCTCCTTCCTTTCTTCTTTTCCTCCTTCCTCTGTTCTTCCTGCCTTCCTTTCTTTTGAGGCAGTGTTGCATGGAGCCCAGGCTGGCTTGGAAATCACTCTCATCCTGCCTCTACCTCCTAAATGCTGGAATTATACACACATGTCAATGTGCTTGGCTCCAGCAGATTTTAAAAACAAATCTGAGACATTGAATATTGGAAAACAGTAACATCCTATGAAAAATTGGCTAGATATACAATTGTTAATTGTATGTTATTTAACTACAGAAGGTTTTAATATAGCACTGTAGATAAATATAGAGCACTTCTAATAGTTGGCCTCTACATATAGTATATCTCCCCTGTCAAAAAAACAGAAACAAAACTCCACAGAATCTCCCTTTCCCTCCAACATTCAGAAATTATGTACTAGTCTTTTATGTGGACCTTTTAATCTATTTACTGGGCATGATAGAACAACTCTTTTCACCATTCTTTGTCTGTCAGTCTGACAGATTGTTTTTCCATCCTTCCTCCTACTCCTTTCTCTGTCTAGGGTTCCTTTGCCCTAGCCTTCAAAATCTTAGAACTTAGTTTATGCTTTCATTTATGGCTTCTTAAAAATCAACTTTTGCTGATATTTCCAATTTGTCTTCTGAAACTTCTACCAAGATTTTTCTTTCTGCCCTCATGTTTTTGAGGATTTTTAAAAAGTTTTTTTTCATACACTATATTTTGATCATGTTTTCTCTAACTCCAACTCCTCCCAGATCTTCCTCGCCTCCATACTCATCTAACTTTATATTTTTCTCTCTTCCTCTCTCTTTTTCAAAAAACAAAAACTCAAGAAGCAGAAACAGAAAAATAAAACATAAAAATGAAAAGCAAAACAAAGACCAAAATGAAAAAAAAAAGCCAAACTAAATGAAATGAAACAAAAAGTCAACAAAAAATCTATTTAGTTTATTTTGTGTTGGCCAACTTCAGCATGTGATACCCAGTGCCACCCCATTTCATTCCTTTGCCAGTATGTATCAACTACATACGGCTTCTTGGTTAGGGGTGGGGCCCCATGTCCACTTCTTCCTCTCTGTGCTGGGACTCCTCTGGCTTGAACCTATGTGGGTCTTGGGTCTACAGCCACAGTCTATGAGTTAATGTGTGTATAAGTCCTGTTGTGTCTGGAGTCATCCGTCCCCTCTGGTTCTCACAATCTTTCTGTCTCCTCTTTTACATAGATCCCTGAGCCTTGAGGGGAAGGGATTTGATGAAGACATCCCATTTACAACTGAGTGCTCCGAAGTCTCTCAACTCTGTATGTTGTCTACTGTGGGTCTCTACGTTAATTTCAATCTGCTAAAAGATGTTTCTCTGATGTGGCCTGAGTGAGACACTAATCTATGGGTACAGAAATATGTCATTAGGAGTCATTTTATTAATATGTTAATTTAACATAATGATAGTATTGGGTTTCCCCCTAGGCCCACAGCATATCTAGGCTCAGGTTCTTGGCTACTGTAGAAGTGTCAGGTATGGGTTCCAGTTCATGGAATGGGCCGTAAATGCAATTTTAAGACATGGTTGGTTACTTTCATAACATCTATGCCACTATTGCACCAGTATATCCTGAAGGCAGTTCACTGTTGTGTGCAGAGTACCATCCAGTACCATGAACTTTAGTCATCACCTCGACTTTTCTATGTTCTATGACATAAGGAAGTGTTGTCTTAGCAATGGGACCTTACTATCAGATTGCAGAAAACAACCAATACTCTTGGCAATAGCCTGTGATGTTTAGAGGTCTTATGGGCTCTCTTTGGCCAATGACTCAACAAAATATAACCCATATTTTACTTGGTGTGTAATAAATTGTCTAGTTGGGGCACTGTATCCTCTATTATTTGGTGGCTCCATTTAGATTCCTTTTATATTTGTATGTATTTTAGGAAGCATCCACAGTAGTAGATTTCCATATGCTTTTTTAAAGATGGCCTTTAGTGCCAGCTAGCCCTTCCTATAGTCTCTCCTTTTTCTTCTCCCCATTCCCCTCCCTCTTTAATCCCCCTATTCTAGTTTCCTCTTTATTTCCCTATAATACTATGTTCTATTTTCCTTTCCTTGGAAGATCTTCTCCCCCATCATCCCACCATCCCTGGTCCCTTGCTTGATACCTAACCTCTGTTCTCATGTTTTTAATTATCCAGAACTTCTCATCTTTCTTTATTTTAGAGAATCCTTTCCTAATTTATTCATGTACTCTTATCTCTTTTAAGAAGATTAATGAAAGCTGTTTCAACAATTCTTGATTTTCCTGTTTCCTCTAAGTTGCATTCCTTCTGTTTGTTTGTTGTGGTCTCTCTATGTCATGTTAGAACTTTCCACATGTCTAGTAATCCATATTGCTTGTTATTAATAAAATTGTGGAAACAGAAAGCTCATTGGAAGCTCTAAGTTCAGCAGTGGAGCTGGTTACAATTGACTTCATCAAACTATGCATTACCAGACCCACATAGTCTGTATCTTTTCATCTTCTTTCTTGGCTAGAGTTTAGAGTCCCTAGAGAAGGCTCTTCTCATCTCCTGCATGGAAGATAAGGATCTTGAGAGCATTCTGTGGTTGCAGTTGAGGAAGAGGGCTGGAAAGCTCACCAGAAAGCATGCACTGTGAATGAATTCACCAATTCCTTTCATTTTTGATATGGGTGTCTATACCCTATGCCAATGCCCCTCCACAAAAAAAGAGCCTTCAGACTCACCAGTAGAATAACCATATAGAGCAGATAAGAAGAACTGTATCACAATGGCTTAACCCTCAACTTTCATCTTTCTTCTGTAAAGTCTCATGTAGATGTGTCTCCTTAGCAGACATTTTCCTAAGGGGTTATTCAGGGATTGGGTTTCTTTATGTCTTATGATTCTACCAGAATTAAAGGGATTGCTCTATGAAGCTTCTAGGTGGAGAAATCCGGAGAGAGCTGTGTATGTGAAATTTTGATTAGTCAAACCAGAGATCAAATCTGAGACTGAGAAGCACCTTCACTCTGTCTAAATACAGAGCTGTAATATCAAAGAAGTCAGGGAAATATGTCAACCTGTGTCCCCAAGAGGAGAAAAAACACAGCATCCCTCACTTTAAGGTACCCATCATGTGATCTGTATCCACAACCTGTAAAATGTCAAACCTGGAGCAAGGCTACAGTGTCCTGCAGTGTTTAGGTGAGGGCAACATTTGCAAAATACTTGGTCTAATACCAAGTACACAGCAAACCTCCAGGGAGTCATTGTTAGTGTTGTGTGCTTTTTTTCTGAGCCTTCATTACTTTCTTTTATTAAACATAGATATTCGTTAAAAATCACATATTTCTGTTTTATAGGAATAAAATGAAAGGGCAGTTATCAGAAATAGGAGGAATAAGTGAAATAGGAGGAAGAGGTCTGCATGCTGACCATCACATGGGTTCTCATATGATGGATGTTTTCTGGATATCTATTGTGTAGCAAGCATATGTTAAAAGTCCAAAGTCAACCAGATAAATAAGATAAATTCCCCACACTCGAGATTACTGAAATCTGGCTACAAATCAAAAGACTAAACGTTGTCATTCTTTAGATATTTGGGCCAGTTTCCAAAGGAAAGTTGGGTAATACCCCAAAGGATAAAATGACCTGAGATGATTTTCCATTTCAGTGGTCAGATAAAGAATTAGGCAGAGCTATCAGTCGCCTCCATGTTGCCTGATCTAGTGGTTAAATCTCCACCACCTTCAGGCTGTCCTGCAGCAGATCCAGCTGTCATTCTTGAAAGAGCATTGTCATGGCTTCTAGGTGAGCTTATATCCTGTTTTGTTCTTCCTCAATTGGCTGTTACTCCTTGACATCTTGAGTTTGTCCCCCTTCATTCCCATTCTTCAGTCATTATACCACCTCCTGATGTATGCCACCTTCCTAAGTAATCACATCCTCAGTTATAGCTCCCCATACCAGCTAGAAACTAGAGATTCCAAAAATTGTATATCCTACTCGACTTCACTTAAACTTCAGTCTCACAAGCTTTCTTCTTTCTCAGCTTGTGCTTTGGAATCCCACAGTCTGAACTTCCCTCCTTCTAGCCCTTGACCCCTTTATCTTATATTAAATGCATTAGTTGCTTCCTGGCTAAACTCTTAAATTATATCCAGAACCCAAATATTCCTTACTATCTCTACTCTACCACCAATGCTCTGCCCAATACACCCTTATATCCTTCTTGGGATCATCCATCTGAATCTTTTTTGTCTCTTTGCTTTTGCTTATCACCATATATCATGGTTATAAGAATATGCACACATGTACACACACATACATGCGCATGCACACACACACACAGAGAGAGAGAAAGAGAGAGAGAGAGAGAGAGAGAGAGAGAGAGAGAGAGAGACTGTGTAACTAGAATGTAAACTGTAAGGAAACATTCATCAGTAAGTTCTTGGTAGTATCCCCACTTTATCAGCATTTGTGGTGGTTTGGATGAGAATGGACCCCATAGGCTCATAGGGTGTGGCACTATTGGAGGCATGGCCTTTTGGAGGTAGGTGTGGCCTTGTTGAAAGAAATGTACAACTGGGGATGGACTCTGAAGTTTCAGAAGCTGAAGAAGATCCAGTGTGATGCTCTCTTCCAGCTGCCTGCTGACCCAGATGTAGAATGTAGAAGTCTTGGCTACCTGTCCAGCACCATGTCTACCTACATGCCTCCATGCTTCTCACCATGATGATAATGGACTAAACTTCTGAACTGTAAGTCAGCCCAATGGAATGTTTCCCTTTATAAGAGTTGCCATGGTCATGTTGTCTCTTCACAGCAAAAAAACCCTAACTAAAACAGAAATTGGTACCAAGGACTGGGATATTTCGGAGATATGTCTGACCATGCTTTTGTGTGGAGGTATAGGGAACACGTTGGGTCTTTGAACTAGAAAAGTAGTTGAACTCTTTAGATTGGGCTTAATAAACCTTACTAGTAGGAGCATGGAAGACAGTGTTTGTTGAGCGTGTTTTGAACTGTAGGGACCTGGCTCAAGAGTGTTCAATGGAAAAGAATATTAATATGTGGCCTAGAGACCATTCTTGTGACATTTTGGCAAAGAATGTGGCTGCTTTCTGGCCTTGTCCAAAAAAAATATCTACCTGAGGCCAAACTGAAAAGCTTTGGATTCCATCTGTGCAGAGATTTCCAGATGGCCTAGTGTTGATTGCCTTGCTTGGTCATTAGAAACCATGTTTATGTAGGTATATAATGAAAAGAAACAATCTGATCAAAGAAAAATGAAAATGTACAGTTTGAGGAGAAACGGGGTGCTAGGAAGTATTGATGCTTGGAATAAAGAAAGTGGAGACCTCAGCTCAAGACCTCACCCAGCTAAGCTTCCAACTTGTGAATAGGAATTAAAGAAAAGTAAAAAGGAATTAAAGAAAAGCTTAGGGCCCGGCATAATAGCACACCACTTTTAATCCCAGTACTCAGGAGGCAGAGGCAGATGGATTTCTGAGTTCAAGGCCGACCTGATCTACAAGGTAAGTTTCTAGGACAGCTGGCTTGGGCCATGAAGAAAACCATGGAAAGCAGAAGGCTAGTGAAAATGTAATTGAATGTAATTCCATCCCCAGCAAGCAGCAGAACTTGGCAGCGTTGGCCACGTGGTTCTGGTTTAGAGTCAAGGATATAAGAGAGGGGTATGGAGTCTCCCTCTGTGACTAAGGAAAACCACTAAGGGCAGGCCTGTGTCCCAGGCACCTCTGAACGGAGGCCCAGTGAGGCCATTGTGTAAAGCTGTGAAGTTGAAGCCTGGATGCCTTGGAGATCCCCAGATGCTGGAGATGCCAGAGCTATAGGATACCTGCTGAGGAGAGCTGCTAACATGGTGTGGACCCAGCCCAAGAGAAAGAAGTGTGTTGCAGTCAACAAAGATGAAAGGAGTGGGAGATCTGAAGAGTGCTTTGACATCTGATGTGGAGGTGCAGTTTGGAGTTCCCAGTCTTGCTTTGGTCCAGTATTTTCTCACTACACTCCCTTTCCTCCTCTTTAGTATGGGAATATAGATCCTGTGCCACTAGGTGTTGGGAGTATGAGATCTGCTGTTTCATTTGGATTTTACAAGGGATTATAGTTAAGAGATCGTCATTATGAATGAGTATCAGAGATTTTGAACTGCGGATTTTTGAACAGCACTGAGACTGTGATAGACTATAGGGACTTTGGAAGTTTTGCACTATGATATAGATATAAGCCTATGGACACCTGGGAGTGGAGTGTGGTCATTTGAATGAAAATGGCCCTCATATAAGGGGTGGTATTATTTGAAAACATTAGGACTTGTTGGAATAGGTGTGACCTTGTTGGATGAAGTGTGCCACTGAGTGTGGGCTTTGAGGTTTCAGAAACTCAAGCCAGTCCAATGGCTCCCTCTCTCTTCCTGCTGCCTGTGGATCTGCATGCAGAACTCTCAGTTATCTATCTAGCACCATGTCTCCCTGCATAGTGCCATGATGATAATGGACTAAGCCTCTGAATGTAAGCCAGCCCCAGTTAAATGCTTTTCTTTATAAGAGTTGTCATGGTCATGGTGTCTCTTCACAGCAATAAAGCCCTAACCAAGACAGTGTTGGAAAATACAATCTTGGACCTGCAGGTTCCCAGTCTCCCATAAGCCACCAAGAGTTTGCCCAAGAACATCTCTTTACCCGCAGTCAGAGTCCTCACAGCCAGTGCTGGACTTCTCGTTTGCCTGGAATGCCTTTCCCTGTTGCACACTCAGTGTGCACTCCTCTTTCCTGCCGATGTATGCGGATTACTTAACACCTACTTTGTCCCACTGCTACATATGTCCCCTTTGAGTTCGGAGCCAAACCCTTCTGCAGCAGCACCAGAGGGGTGCCTGTAGCCAGTTACCCTGCATCTGCTTCTGGGAGGGACCCACCAGCTAAGAAGTACCAATACTCACTACTGAGCCAACTGTGCTCTTTGGCTTTCTCTCTGTGAGGAAGGCCTTGTTCTGTCCAGTTCTTTATTTGATGTTTTCCTTGGCAAATCCAAAGGCAAGATGCAGTGGGCAGAAGTATTTGAACTCCTGCTCCTGATAATAGACAACAGATGTTCTTGCTCAACACGAGATATTCAATATATTTTAAGTACTCGAGGGAAAGAATGTGGGCATTGTCTAGATACCCAGTATATTTGGAATGATGGAGAAAAGCATGTGGCATTCTTCAGAGGACCCAGTGAAATGGGGATCATCACCTTCCACCCTGAAAGAATTCAGGAAACAGATTGTGTACCTTTTGTTTCTTACACGTATGGTCATGATTGTTGGAGCATGAGCTGGGGCTGGAACAAGCAGATGAGACATTAGAAAAATACAGGTTGAATTATTGTGCTCAGTAGAAATGACACAGCCTGCTACTTTTAGAAAAGTAATAGAAATGGATTGTCTGCCTCCACAGAGACCAACTTTCTCCCTCCTCCAAGAGTATTAGCAGCCATCTCTTCTAAGGACGCCTTGCTCCTCACTTAATGAATTTAGAAGGCTGCATGGCCCTTGTAGCAGACAGTGTTGTTATCCTCTTTAAGAGTGACTAACTCATCCAGGGTTTCTAGGGGCTTCCCCGGTTTTAAAGTTGAGGGACACATACCTAGGAGACCCCCTCATTCCTGGGCAAAACAAGAGATATCTGGTCTTTTTCTAACTAGCCCCACCCCTACCACCTGAGCAGTGACTCACTGTGTTAGCCATATGCCTACATATCCATTCCATTCAAATGCTTAGCAGATGGCATGTGTTTAAGTATTTATTTTTCTTTTGCTACCACTGAGTGCCTGAGTCTGGGTATTCTAAATACGTTTGATTTTTTAGAGCTATGGAGACTGGGGAGTTCATGATAATGTCACTCGTGTGCTCAGTCAGGTCTCCTACTCTATCCCAGCATGGTGGAGTAAGTCAGAGCAAGTGTGCTATTGAGGTATCTCTTCCTCTTCTTACAGAGCTACTAATTCCATGATAGGGCCTCCATCCCTAGGAAGTCATCTAATCCTAATCATTTCTCAGAGGCGTCACTCTCCAAATACCATTAGCAGGATTTGGGGAAAACTAAGTGTGAACATATGAGCTTCAGGGAGATATTTCAAACCATGGGAGCTCTGGCTCCACATAAAATCAAGATAGCAGGCCATTGCCATAGTTGATGCAGTTGGAAGCCCTAGATGCTTCTGAGGCTGATGTATTCATCGTTGTCTTTCATAGCTACAGTTCAAGGTTACATTCATTTTAAAGAAATTGTTTTGAGTCTGGGGGAAGCTGATTTCCTGAGGTTCTCAAGGAGACTTTGTTCCACTTTCTAAAGTTGGTAGCTGTCTGGTGCTGGCAAAAACCTTGTCTCACTCTCTGCAGGTGGGGCAATCCTGTAGCATCATTCATATTTTAGGACTCTCCATGGATCTCAGTGGTAGCTAGAATTCAGATGCACCCGTATCTTTGCAAAGCTTCCTTACAGATTTCTACTAAGAGGACCCCCTAAATACATCACTTGAAAAAATGGTCCTTATCTTAGACTGTGCCTCCAGGAACCCAAACATGAAGTGGGTGTTACTGAGTGTGATCTCGGGAAGCGACATGCAAGGGTTAGAGCATCCCTCTTCTTTCATTGGACGCCTGCCTCTCTGATGGTCTCTGACTTACTTAACTAGACAACTGCTAAGATGCTTCCTGAGCTTGGGCAGTATACAAGGTCCAAGAGATGCACTGGCTGGCTTGGGAAATCTATTGAAAGAGAAGGGAAATCACAACTTAAAGACTGAAATGTGATAGCATGTGCTAGGTGCCTTGGATGCGTGGAGGAAAGAGGGCGTGGCAAGTTTGGATTGATTACTCAGCAATGCAGAACAAAGTGAGGAGTTCAGTGGGCTCCCTGATGCTGGTTAAAGAGGCTTTCTCCTTTCCGTTATCCAGAGAGCCACTGGAACCAGAAGCCACTAGAATAAAACCTGATGCTAAGAGTGGCAGAACTTTGAAAAGAGTTGAATTTGTCTAGAATTCCAGGTCTCCCGATGCTGACACTTGTGATGGAGATATCTACATAGATGTTCCTCTAAATACTAAACCTCCAATGCCCACAGATGTGAGCTCCTCCCCTTTGTTAAAAATAAAGAGCATCCTATTCTCACCAGCCTTGAGTACTACATAAAATCTTTCAAAGACTGGAACTATAGGAAGGCAGCACCTGCTTCTCTTGGGACCAGACTCTCCCTGTTCTTCCTATTAGTCCCATCAACAGTGCCAGACCTCCCTGAGGAAGTGCTGCTCCCTGAGGAACACCCCAGGATGAATGTACTAGAAGGAACTGGGCCAGAATCCCAGAAATGGACCATGATGGTAGTGGATCAAAAAGAGGTAAATATGGAGTTACATAAGGAAGAGATTTTGGTAGCTGGGTACCCTTTGACTCATGTCCCCAATAGTTTGAAATATAATAGTTGATGCTAAAATAACTGACCTAGAAGTCTGTTATATCCTATACTTCTAGGGTATAGCTCAGATACTTTTTTTTTAAAGTCACTCTTTACAATAAATAAAGTAGATACTAAAATTGCACTGGAAAATTATGGAGAAAGGAACCAAAGTCTTTTTTGAAAAGTAAATATTTTATTGTGGATCTATTAATCAAGATGAGAATTTATTAGCCATCTCTTCTAGTATATGTTTTCTGTTGCTGTGATAAACACCACAACCAAAAGCAGCTTGTGGAGGAAAAGGTTTATTTGGTCTTATAGGTTATAGTTCATCATCGAGGGAAGCCACAGCAGGAACTCAAGTGTTACGAGTATGTTTTCCCTGCCGGTCGGTCACACCGCCAAGCCAGCCCCCAAGAACACGCAGAGACTCTGTATTTGATATTATGCTGTTTCTTATTGTCTAGCTCTGTCTTAATTATTAACCCATTTCTATTAATCTAAGTATTTCCACATGGTTCATCTTACTGGAGAGCAGGCCCGGATCTGTGTTCTCTCCAGTCTCTACATGCTGACTCCTTCCAACTACTTCCTCTTTCCTCCTAGTCTCCTAGTCCCACCTATCTTGCTTTCCTATTGGCCAACAGTGCTTTATTCATTAACCAATATTAGAAACATATTTACAGAATGACATCTCCCATCACTCAAGGCCACTTTTTGGCTCATTCCCAGGCTCACATTGAGCTACATTTCTTGTACAGCCCAGGACCATCTGCCTACGGATGGTACCAACAACAGTAATCTGGATCCTCCTACATCAATTAGCAATCAAGAAATAATTCAACAGACCAATCTGATGGAGTAGTTCCTCACCTGGGGTTCTCTCTCCTCAGGTATGTCAAGTGGCAACCAAGATTTAACCATTATACCATCAGTGTCCCTCATGAGGTGTCAGTGAGCACTCTGTCTGCCTAAGTATTAAGAATGCAGCCTGTCATCTGGATCCAATGGTTCTACCCACAAAATATTCATAAAAATACATTACACCTATATTAAATATATGCAGATTGCCTCAACCAATCTTGTTTCATAAATGATACAGTTTAACAACTATTTCTAGAGTACTTGCATTGTAATGGGTATTGTGAATGATCTAAAGATAAAGTATACAGCAGGTGGATTCTATAGGTTTCACAGACACACTGCATCACTGTGTGTACAAGTCTTGAGCCATGCTATGGGAGAGCCTAAATGCAATTCTTTGTTACATTGAGGTTGTATGACAGTGGTGACACACCAACATTGTTCATAAAAATAGTCAGAGGTTGTCCTCTGTATGTTGCTAATAGTAATTTCCTAGTAGCAACAGCATGCCAGATGTCAGGAAATAGTGTTTTGCTTCAAAACCCATGCAATAATAACTACTTGGAGTGGTCAGAGAGGTTGAAATGGTTGTAGGAAGGCCTGACTTTCAAGGATATAGAGAAAGCTAATATAATAACATCTATACAGTGGCATGCTAGAGTCACCAGCAAGGTTCTTCTTATTTTGAGACAGAGTCCTGAGTAGCACAGGCTGGCCTTGAACTCACTATGTGGGCTAGGGTGATCTTGAACTTCTTTCTAATCTTCCCTGTTCTACCTTCCAAGTACTGGGTTTACACAGTGTTGGGATTCAACACAGGGCTTTGCACATTCTAGGCAGCAAATCTACCACTTGGGCTATATAGCCTTAGCCCTTTTAGCAAAGCTCAACAAAAAAATTATACTATGAACTGTAGACATTTGTAACAAGGCTATGCTATCTACAGCAGAGAATTACACACTTTGCAGGTAGCTCTTGACAAAACACAGAGACCTCAGAGAAATCCTGGGACATCAAATGGCATGTAATCAAAGATACTTTTCATGAACAGAACATCAAATGCATTAAGATATGTGCATCTGGTAACTACCCATTGTTAAGATGAAAACAGGCTGTGTAATGTTGGACTGGGGCTTCCAATGGACAAAAGTAGAGTTGTGCTGCTCTTGGGCTTTCTTTTGTGCTCACACCTACAATTTCATGGGGGCCCTGTAATTTCCTCATATTAGAGAAGGAAAATGTTCTCATCCAGATTTAAGAAATTTGGGCAAATAAGCTGCTGTTGCTATGCTGTCCCATCACTGAGGAATGACCCTGAAAAGTGATGTTAGAAGGTGAATTCATTTGTTTAGTCATTGATTTATAAATGTAGAGAGGAGGGGTCCAAGACTGGGATACACACATACACATGGGCAGTAGCAAACATCCTGTGTGGTCGGAGAGATGAATGGAAAGACGGATAACAAATGGGAGTCAAAGGGTACATTTGTGCATACTTATGGGAGTGGCCCACAACTGTAGGGCTCATTGTATTATGATGCATATTGGAGAATTCACCCCATTCAAAAGACACTGATAGAATGGCTCAGCCCAGAGATGCCAGCTAGCCTCTTTCCTCCACTACTCCAGAGACTGTGTGATAAGTCATTCTAGATTAACCTTGAGGGTAGAGATGAAAGCCACACAAATGTTCAAAGGCATGCGTCCCTGCTTCCAAAGGATGATTTAACTACTACCAACTGGAAGTCAAATTTACCAGAAGTAGAATGCAGAAGAACAGGTCCTTGGGGGTCACGGACAACCAACATCTTATCCTCCTGCTTGTACTTTTCAGAATAAGTAAAGACCAAAACAAGAATACAACGGCTTGAAATAAGGAGGGACTGTCTGGAGAAGCCAGGATCATATCCTCACTCTTGCTGGAACAGGACGTTCTGCAATGCTTCTATTGTGTGGTTCCAGTTCCACCCAGGACATAAGATCTTCAGTGGGATGTCTTTGGGGTTCCTCACCCCACAAGTTCTGTGCAGACAGCTTCATCTGCCCTGGGGAGCTATCTGGAGCCCTTCTGGACGAGCTCATCACAGATCTTAAACTTCAGCTTATCTTTGATGTCTATCTGTGAGTCACAAATCTGCTTTGCCTGGTTTGTCAGACAAGGGTTCTGGACTCATACAGATGGTTAAGAACCTTTGCACAGATACTAACACAAAGCCTTTGACATGGCACCATCTATGGAGGAGAAAAACCAGCTGCTTGGTGATAAAATGATGGCATTATAACTCTTCTATCATAGGAAAAACAGTAATTTACCCTTCCTAGCTGTGATATGGGGTTGTCTTTCTTTCAGCAAAGCCTTAGGCAATACCATTTTTCAAAGCTCAAAAATCACTTGCTTTACTGACATGAGATCCTAAAGTAACATTGCTTCAGAATACAGAGCTTCTTGATAGCAAAAGGAGTTTGTTAATAAGTCCATAGCTTGGGGACTAATTCAACCACATATTACACATGCCCAAAGCATCCAGTCCAATGAAGCAGAGGAACAAACTCATAAAGGTGTGGATAAGATGATGGAGGTCTAGTGTGGGTGGCATGCAACTCAGAGTAAAAGCTAGTGCACACACAGACACACACACACACACACACACACACACACACACACACACACACACCCCTACCTTTCATAGGCATTCATACACATGGATCCTGAACATTCAAGTTGGAAGTAGAGGGGCTTATTTTGCTAACATTCAAAATAAACAGCCTGCTTTATGTTCATGCTACCTTAGCCTCTGTGGATATGAAGGGAACAGAGTCACAGTCACATCAAACTTACAAGTGTGGCTCGGCTGCTCCCTAGTTTCTCTGGGACCCTCAAGCCTGTATGAACTGGGCTACATCATAGTACACACTGCTGGTACCCAGTGAGGAGAGCTGGTAAAGGGTGACTTGGAGTCGGGCATCAAGGATAAGTATCTTAGGATGGGCAGGGTTCCCATTTGTCCTTCAGCAGGCTATTTCCCCCACCCCTCAGCTGTGGTAAGCATTGATTGCCAAGCACACACAGTATGACCATCTCCAAAAACTGCTCTCAAATGAAAGAAGCCTCCTCATTCCTCGCAGGTTGGAAGATACCTACCTTCCTGAAAGAGGTCTGATGCCAACAACTGGTTATTAGTAGCATACAAAAATTAGTCTCTTGCACCAAGGAAAGACATTGCAATGTTTATACTCCAGTGCCTCATGGGATCCAGGTTAGATGGCAAGTGAAATCACATGCTTTTCTAATGTTGCTCTTTATCCTGTCTTATCCTTTCCTTCTTTCCTCCATATACTTTTCTCTTGAGAGGTGGCCCTCAATAAATCACATGCTCAGAAATACTCATCTTGGCCTTTGCCTTTATGAAACCTGACGTACAACAGCTGATGAACATTTTCCATAGTGTGGACGAGTATGTTCCGTTCCCGGCGCTGTACTCCTTCTAGTAAACACATTGCCCCTTCTTATTCATGGTCCCATGACTTGGCCACACACGTCATTAGAGAGAGATGTTTATCCTCACTTCATCTTTGGGCTCAGTCAGGTGACAGGTTTGAGCCAATGGATACCCACAGAAGGGTCATGTGTGGCATCTGAACACAAGCTTTATTCATAAGTATGAGTTTGTTTGGGCTCTCTCACACTTTTAGCTTTTTCTTTGTGGTCAGCATATTTCAAGTAGGGACTTTTCCTACTTGAACCTAGAAGCTGAACCTAGAAGAACCATGAACCAGGGTACACAAACAGATCCGGGGATGAGAAATATAGTATATGCATTTAGTACATTCACACATAATGAATAAACAAATGTGTGGGGGTGTGTGGGTGTGATTGTGTGGGTGTATTTTTCTGAATTACTGGAGTTGAGTGGGATTTATTATTACTATATCCAAAAGCTAATACACATGCTTAAGTTGGTTTAAAAGTTTTAACCAATTCCCTTTCTATGAGTTTGGTGGACTGGAGTGTTGTGACCTCTAAGGCAGGGGTCTCACACTCATTTGACTAAGGATGCTAAGAACCTTTCATGGGGTTGCTTTTTGATAGTTCAGTGAAGCCTCATGGTTTCCTGTTCATAATATTTGTGGAATACATGTGTGTCAGAAGACAGGAACAGTTTCTTAGCACAACTTCATAGCATCATCGGTTGTGTCCAGAGAACAAAAGCATGGCTCTCATGCCTGCATTCTAGGTACAAAGTGAGGAAACTGTTTATCTAGTGAGAAGAACAAATTTGCTAATGGAGTAGCCAAGGCACTAACTCACATAGCTTGGGGCAGTCAGCACTTGATAGGTCAGCAACTCATCCACTCTCCCCAAACCCAATGGTACTCACAAGATGAAGCCATCAAGAGAAATGGCTATGTGGAAATAAATGGATCAAAACATAGAGAATAAAAACAAGTTAGTGATGAGATAGGGTCAATTTAAACATCCCAGGCCAAGATCACAAGGTAGAAACTTATTTTAAGTTACATTCAATAGGACAAATAAATACTCAGGTTTTATTTAGCATTCCAGTAGATAAAGAGTAATAAACAATTGCTTTGGGGGTGTTACTGTATCTTCCAGCCTGTGTGCTTCAGTCTTTCAAAGCTGGGACCACCCGATTCAGCAGTACACCATATGCCTTGTCCTTGCAAGATTCTACCATAGCATCCACAGAAAGGCTCCAACTGTCCTAACAGGTAAATTCCCTTCAGTCAGCAGGCAAATTAGAAAGGGACTACATCCAACATCAGCATTAATTCCAAAGAAAGGCATTCCACTTTCAATAGCTTGTGTTTCCTGCCTCAGGCTTGTGCTTTCCCGTCTCCCCAGGAACAATGTCTGTGCTGTTCTCATGAAGATGTCTTTCAATGAGCTTCCAAGCCTCATTTGTAGGACATCCTGACTATCACTTGGAAGTGCCTGCTGCTTCCTCTTCAGGATCATTGCTGCCCAAATGCAAACGTCTCATCTCATTGCAGACTACGGCAACAGAGGCTTAGTTACCTGAGCTAACTTCCTTGTGAAAGCCCTCCTTAACAACTCCATGGGCATTTACTGATCAAAACCACCAGCGATATCAGGCAGCTACTGTATAACACCCAAACTCCTAGCCCACAGCTAAAGAGTCCTACGAGCAGATCCATTATGCAGTGAGAACACTGAGAATCACAGGTTTGACCCCACCTCAGAATGCCATTTCATCCTCTGTCTTCTTGGGACAGTGGTTTCACCCCCACTGGCCATAACTGCCTCCTCATATAATGAGACAGAGACAAAGGCTTGGTGTTGTAGGACTATGTGTCATCTTCTGAGAGTCTATTTAGGCTGTCCTGATGCCAAGGTTAACACAGTAGACACTCTATAATATAATAAGTCTTCCTCTTATCATTTCCCATCATCCCCATCGCTTACATGAAACTAACTTTCTTCTGGACTGGACTACAGAGAACGCAGAGTCCAGTGTGTCCTTTTTCCATGTCAACTTCAACAGTTGGTGATGGTCATCTTGACCCTGAATTCAGAAATGTCACAGCATGTTTTCAACATCCCTTATCAATGGGGCCCTATCAGAGGGAGTGGTAGAAAATGAGGCAGATGTCTCTCCCATCTTATCAAGCACCCACACACCACCCCCCCAGACACATCACCTCTGTCAGGACCTGTTTAGAATAGGAGTCTGGAAACTTTCTGGGAAGCTGTATTTGCATAAGAATGCTTTTACATAACTTAGAGAGATGGTGTTGGCTGTGAAGGAGATTTAATCCTCCCACTGCTATCTGTAAGAGAATATTATGCAACACTAAGAAGCAATGAATTCCACCTGTATACAACAATGTGACTTACTGTAAAAACACAATAATGCACATAACAAGTATGTTCTACAATGATAAAACAATGTATGTGCAAAAACAAGACATCATTTCTCATCCATTAGAATGGCTTGATTCCAAACTGCTTAAAAAAGAATACCAACTATTGGCTAAGGACACACATTTCAGTTTGCTTTCTGTTATTGTGATAAGATACCCTAACAAAAAAAAGTGGTGTATGTGGGAAAGGGCTTACTGTCTTAGAATTCCAGATTACAGCCTGTCATTTTGGAGAAGTCAAGGCAAGAAGTTGAAGCAATTAGTCACATCCTCAGTCAAAAGCAGAGAAAGAATAAATGCTTAGCATTCAGCTCCCTCTCAACCCTCAACTGGAAAACAGTCCAGTTTTTCCAGGCTAGGGAATAGTGCCGCCTGATGTGGGCTGGGTCTTCCCACACCGATTTACATAATCAAATAAACCTCCATAGACATGCCCACATGCCAACCTGATCCAGAAATTTCTTGTTGAGACTCTCTTTCCAAGTGAGTCTACACTGTGTGAAGTTGAAAATTAGAATTATCACAATAAAGAAATTATAGTTATTGTTGATAAGAATTCAAAATGGCAGTCATGTGGAAGAATTTGAAGTTTTCATTGGCTTAAAAGCATATATGTATGCTACATATATAATATAATAGATATCTCAACCTCTTTCCTTTTTCTAATTATTTTATCTTTGACTATCTTCCTCATCCCCCTCCACTTAGCCTTTGAAATGATCAGTCCACTTTATACATCTAAGAGTTTGACTTCTTTTGATTTCATGCATAAATCATACATGTGGCATTTGTCCTTCCATGTCTTGCTTATTTCATTTAACACAAGTTTAAGATCCTCCTGTCTTCACCTCCCATGGGTGGACTCCCAGAACTATGCTTGGCATGCACCACCATACCTGGCTTATGTGGGCCTAATGATTAAACCCAGGACTTAGTGCATGCTAATCAAAAACTCTACCAACTGTGCTAAATATCCAGCCATTCTGTCAATTTTTACAGGGACTCTAACCATAATCATCAAACACTAGTAGCAGCTAAGATATTCACCAATGGTTAAATGTGTAAATGAACTATACTGTCGTGGAATATTAGTTTAAGATGTGTTACATTCATTTATACTGTGAAATACTTGTTTAATGATGCAAAGATATGTTGCAATCTTTTTTATATTCCATTTGTTTAACTCTGTAAAGCTGTATTACTTTACCTGCCTCAAATATCTAATTGGTTGAATAAAGAGCTGACCAGCCAAGAACTAGGCAGGAGAAAGGTAAGTGGGTCTGGCATGCAAAGAGAGTAAATGGGAGGAGAAATCTGGAAAAGAGAAGAGGGGGAGAGAGAAAAGGAGAAGGCGAGGAGGACACCAGGGGACAGCCATCCAGCCACACAACCAGCCATCAAATAAGAAAGGAAGAAAGACAAATAGAATAAAGAAAGGTAAAAAGCCAAGAGGCAAAATGTAGATGAGAAATGGGTTAATTTGTTAGAAAAGCTGGCTAGAAACAAGTCAAGCTAAGGCCAGGCATTCATAAGCAAAAGAAGTCTCCATGTATTTATGTGGGAGCTTGGTGGTAGAACCCAAAAGAGTGAAAAAAAATAAGAATAAAAACCCAGCTACACTATAAACCTGAACAGTAGGTATTACTGGATAATTAAAAGGGAATTAACTATCAAAACATACAAAGACATGTAAGAAGTTATTAAGTGGAAGAAACCAGTCAGAAATGACTATACACCATGTAACTCCCTTTATTGACATTCTGCAAATGGCAAATCTACAGTCAATAAACAGATGAATGGTTATTAGGCACCAAAGAGAGGGAGATAGTTGACCAGGTAAGGAGTAAGAGATTGGTCTAGGATGGATATTCTATTTCATGCCCTTCAGTGGTGAATACACAGCATAATGAATTTGTCCAAACCCTACACTAAGGCCAGAAAGACTTGAAGAGACAGAGAATGGGAATGAGTTCCATGACACACGGCCATCCAGATATGTCATAGCTGTTGCACACTTGAACACACAATGGCTCAATGGCTATGGATGCCTGTAGAAGATTGTATCCCCTCCCAACTTTCCATCACACGTAGGGGAGGTGCTCAGGAGGCCTCATCCCACCCTTAAGAACTGTTGGATATTGACTACTAGCTGTGGGAGAAGACTGTAATTTTTCTTTACTGTGTATCCATTGGAGAACTAGGAAGAAGGAGGATCTCAGAGAAAGGAAGGAGGACAACAGAGAGTAATGTAGCTACAAAGTAGCATATATATGTAATACATACACTTGAATGTTATATAAACTGTCTGAAAAAGAAAAGCAAAAAAAAAATAACAAATGCATATGCATGTGATCAATACAAAACACAAAATGAAATAAACAATAAAAAACTAACCCTACAAATTATTAGCACACAGAATAAATCTTAATATAGACAAACTTTTAAATAATTTAAAAAACTGTAATGTAATACTAAATATGACAAAGTAATTAAGTATATTAAAAGTATGAAATAAT
The DNA here is from genome assembly GCA_030556225.1 of Cricetiscus sungorus. Taxonomy (NCBI): domain Eukaryota; kingdom Metazoa; phylum Chordata; class Mammalia; order Rodentia; family Cricetidae; genus Cricetiscus; species Cricetiscus sungorus. The sequence goes on along the minus strand of JANBXA010000395.1, from coordinate 1,924,379 downwards.
GTCAGTTACGGTAGCAGGAAAGCAAGAGCTGACTAAACAGCTTAGGAGACGAGTGGAAACTAGGACTCAAGGAAAGGAGAGATAAGCATGAGCACATACTCTCACTGATAAAATAGTTTCCCATGAGGATGCAAGTTAATAATTCTAAAAGATACACAACAAACCTATGGTTGGCTGTAGGGGAAGAAAATGCGAGTGGAGACGGTAAAGAAAATAAGTCAATTGAAGGAGGAGTGGGAAGTTTTGCAGGACCATTCTCTGAGAATCACATTCTATGAACCAGCAGGTGAGAGTTCTCTGAGAATCACATTCTAAGATAAGCCCAACCTTGACCTGAGGTTTACAATGAAAGGTAACGTGTCCCCACCCCACTCTGTTGCAGCATCCACCACAGCATTGGGCCCACATGTGTACTATGTCTCCTGGGATTACTTCTTTCGAGGGAACCACCTATGAAACCATGATGTCTCATAGTCAGTTTCTGCACTGAAGCCTGAATCTGTTCTTCACATGGTACAGGTGGGGAGCCTGGCATGCAAAAGTCCTAGGTGTGAAATACTTGAGTTTATGAATATGTGAAAAGATATTTCAGCCCATCTTTATTCCTCTTAAACTTCCATATTTTGATTTTCTTATACATTTTGTACTCATGAGGTTTGTGGCAGGAAGGATAGGGAAAAGGAAATTAATTACTCTTAAGTCAGAGAGATCTGTATTAAAATCTAGTGTAGAAATTTGACTAATAATATGAATTTTTGCCATTTTACTTAATGTTTACTTAAAATATAACAAGATAATTTACATATAATATCTATAACAGTGCCTTTTCTATGCTCATGGTCACTTTTCCCTAAGCCCATACTTTCAGACAATGAGAAAAGTGATGATTTCCTATATAGAAAAGGAAGTAAATTCTAGGCTGAAATGGTTGCCTACTAGTCATGGTTCTCTAGATTAACAGAATTTGTAGAACAAATCTCATATATATAAAGGGGGGTTATTAGAGTGACTTATAGGCTGTGGCCCAGCTAATCCAACACCAGTACTTCTTCAGTCCATGAAGCTGATGTCTCAGCTGGTCTTCAATATAGCAGAATCCCAAAGAAATAGGATCCAATTCTAGTGAAGAAATGGATTTGAGGTAGCAGGAGGGAGAGATAGACAGACAGACAGACAGACAACACACACACACACACACACAGAGACAGAGAGAGAGAGAGAGAGTGAGAGAGAGAGAGAGAGAGAGAGAGAGAGAGAGAGAGAGAGAGAGAGAGAGAGAGAGAGTGTGAGTTTCCCTCTTTTATGTCCTTTATATAGACTTCCAGTAGATGTGGTCCAGATTAGAGGTGGGTCTTCCCACCTCAAAGATCCAGATTACAAGTGAACTTTTCCCACTTCAAATAATCCAATAAAGCAAAAGTCCCTCATAGGTGTGACCCACCATTTTTTGGGTTTTAGTTAATTCCAGATGTAGTCAAATTGACAATTAAGAATAACCATCACAGTAGGTAAGGCTGTCTTCCATGGAGTGGGGGTGATTTAGAGAGATGTATGTGCATGTTCTGTGAGTAAGAAGGTAAGATTGACCTGGGAACACTTATAGTCTTGTTCTGTGCCTCAGTTTCTCCATCTCTTCAATGTCTTCCTAGTCAATATCTAATACCTCATAAGATCAAATCAAGAAATTAAAATCAAAATTTTCTTTGCATTTTCACAGTGTTGTAAATGAGTTTGGCCGAGGTCGGTAGTGACAACTTATGTATTTCTCTGTGCATTTTGAATCTGTGCCCTCAGTCAGTGATTAGGACCACATTATAGAGCCTAGTAAAACTAAATGTATAGTGTCAAGGGTCCAGTCCCTTCCAGATCCAACACCCTAGTTCTTATTGGAATAGATTAACACTTTCCCCCCGAAAGGCCCTAAGAGCCACTAAAAACAAAATTATAGGTAAAGCTATCCTCCAAGATGAAACAAAGAACTACCTCTGTGTGTAAAGATATGTAAACCAAAATAAAATTTTCAAAACAAAGTCATTTTAAGAGATCTCATAATAGGATATTCCATGGATGTAGTATGAATGCTCTGGTCTGCTGTATTCTAGAAATTTCTACCATGAGCCAGTCCATATCCCTAATCTTGGAGAAACCAAGGAACCACTAAAAAGTTCAGAATAAGGGGTTCACAAGATCAGATATGGATTTCAGGAAGTAAACTGGGGGCGTGTATTTGAGTGGGGAGGATGGAAGGCAAGAAGACAGGGAATATTGCTTCCCTGCAGAGGTCCTAGTGAAATAGTACAGGGCCTGGAGTCTGGTAGCACTGGTGAGGGGGGGGTGAAAGGATGATGATAGTTAGGAGAGAGCATTAGAACGAAGAAAAGTCCAAATGGGGATGGGAGATGTCATTCCGTAAATATGTTTCTCTTATTGGTTAATGAATAAAGCCCTGTTGGCCAATAGGAAAGCAAGATAGGTGGGACCAGTGGACAAGGAGGATTCTGGGAGATGTAGTAGGAGAGTCTAAATATAGGACCAAGAGGAGTATGAAGTCCAAGTCTGGACCCTTTCTCCCGTAAGCCAAGATCACGTGGAAACACTTAGATTAATAGAAATGGGTTAATATTTAAGACAGAGCTAGCCAATAAGAAACTCTAGTAACTGGGTGACAGCTTTATATCTATACACCATCTCTGTGTGTTATTTGGGGACTGACATGGCTTGAGGCCAGACTGGCCGGAAAACTATTTGTAACACAAATGATGTGTGGTTAAAACAAATATGAACAGTGGGTTCCCAGGTGACTGTGTGTGAGCACCGTGTCTTACAAGTTGTCCAGTGCCTCATAAAATTGGATCTTATTCCTAGGACCAGATATTGATCAGGGGCTTCCCATGAATCCTATTCATAAATATGGATAGGAGGAAAACAAAAGGCCAGGCAAGAAGATACATGCCTGAAGTAAAGGGAAAACATATTTGGTCCCAATAAGGTTGTTGTGAGGGGTGGAAATGGGAGGAGCTGTTCTAGAACAATCCACGCCAAGGTGAGGGCTGACTTGTGGAGCTGCCAGCATTTTCAAGATGTTAATGGTGGTTATCAGCTGGCACCAGGGCAAAGTCAAGAATGTGTTGACAGTTAAGCCCAGCACAAGAATGGTGTGTGTGTGTGTGTGTGTGTGTGTGTGTGTGTGTCCATGTCCCAGAACAAATACCAGGCTTGCTGTCTACAGACATCCTCAGGGAACAAATAGACTTGGCAATGTAACTTTAAGATACCAGTTACACAAAATAATCACCTTGGTGGAAGTTTGAAATGTTTCCTTGGGGACCATTTGTCTACATTCCTTTCATTTCCAAAAGAAAACCCTTCTGCAATTAAAATAACCACACCCCAACCAAGCACCCAGCTGCCCACATATCCATTAAGGTGGATCTCAATTTCTCTATTTTGTCTTTTCTTTGACCCTCCATATGCACACGCCAGAGCATGTACTTAAAGAGATCGCTCTTGACTGTTGATGGTGGTCCTGGGAGATGCTCTGAAATGTGTCCAGAGCAAGCTCTCAATGGAGGACCAGTGACAGTCTAAGCGGTATTTCAGCATTTTACTTTCTTTGATATTGTCTTAGCCCAGTTTGATTTTGACTAGAACAGGACACCCCAGACTAGGAGGTTTACAAAGAGAAGAGCTTTATTTATCTCATGGCTCTGGAGGCAGGGAAGTCCTGGTTCTGGTTGCATGGGCCTCGTGATGGCCTATAAAGCAATGGGTGGCATCGTATGGCAGAAATATGTGTGAGTGTGGCAATCAGATTTATGTATGGAAGAGGAGATAGAAGGAGGCAGATGCTTTATGACAACCTCCTCTCCTGAAAATGGATCCATTCCTGAGAGGAGCAACCCAGTTTCAGGGGAATGATGTTAGTCCCCAAAGACCCCACCCAATACCACTCCACTGGAAACAGTACTTGAAAATGGGTTTCAGCAGGGATTAACTATGTCTAGGATGCAGCAGATACCACAGCAAGAGGGGCACAGGATCAGCTTGACATGGTTCCTTGGAATGTGACTAGGCCCCAGTTTTCCTCTTGGTTCTGGACCCTAGATGACAACCTCTGCTCCAGTTTCCGTATCTGTAATGAGAGATGTAACTGTCGGTGAGTGAGACCATCATCTCCACTTTCTATACAGAGATAGCCAAGATGCAGGGAGCTGAGGAGTTGCTCTTAGAAGAAACAGGTAGAAAGCAGGCTGTAGTTGGAGCTGTGGACTCTGGTCCCTTCTGCTCATAACCACTGCACTGCGCTGCCTTAACACTCATACAAAAATCTTTACTCCTGTGTGGACGGCAACTTGGACACGTTAGCAATTCCCTAAACCCCAGTTTTGCAAGAGAAACAGTGCTTGGTGATTGCATATCATCTAAGGATGCTGTGGGGACTCACTGATGCCAACAGAATGGGATGCACAGAGGGCCTGAGCAGCTGTGGCCACAGAGCCCATGGTCACTCCAGCAGCGAGACTGTTTGTGCTGTGAGCATCACAATGCCCATGATGCTTACAATTATTTGCTTCAAAGCTCGTGATTTCCTTGAACCACATGCTCTAGAAACTGTCTCTTCCTAATTTGCATTTGGCAGCCTCACCTGGCCAGAGCATACTTGGGAACTCGTTCTGCTTTTGACGCTATTTATAGATGTGTTGATAAATGGCTTTAACACTGCCTCCCTGGTAGAGTTCTGTGAGGATTAAACGAGGTATTGTATGTAAAACAGTTAGTATAATTTTTGGCTCGGGAATTCCGCCTAATTAATGTTGCTTCTTTCCTTTTTGCAACAGAATGCATTCTTTGAGACAAACACTCCAGAGTCCCACAGCGGGCGCCTCTGAGGAATACAAATATCTCAAGCACAGCCCACATGCCGAGTGATGTGGGCAATGTGACAGGCCAGCGCACGCTGGAGTCCGCAGAAGGAGGGCAGAATTGCTGAGTATTACAGGCCACAGCGCTGCAAGCGTGTCTGAAACTCCCCAGAGCAGGAGGAAGGCACTTGATGTACCAATTGCTTAAAACTGCTAATTAGGCTCATGCTTGCTACAAACACAGGCAGCTCTTTTGTTCTGGGGTAACAGGGACAAACCTGGCAAAGATGATCAGAAGCACAGCCAGACCCACCCACAAGCTCACGTGGTGTGCCTATAAAGAGACACCCAGAGACAAGCGGCTGAGCACATTTGGATGGTCTGAAGCTCGGAGTGGAAATATAATGTTCACATGGGCACAAAAGTCTCCTTCAAACCCCTAGGGTGCCGAGGAAAAGATGCATCTGACCATGAACAATCCACGTCTCTGGTCGTGGATGTGCCCACTGAGACCTGCATGTCAGCTGATGCTTCCGAGCTTCCGCGCGCGTGGCCCTTCATCTGCAAAGCAGGAAACGCCCACTTGGCACAGGTGTGGAAGCTTAACTAAATAACCTGTGTGAAGGCAGATGATAAGGCCCGTCACCACTACCACCTGCAGCTGGTCCGCTGACTCGAGGACACCCACCCGCAGAGTCAGTGTGTCCCTATCTTCCTACTTGAGTGGCTCAGGTGGCTGGACTGTTGAATGGCGCTGTGAATGAGTCACTGCCTAATAATACAGCTCAGCCCGGGTTTGTCATAAGGACAAGTGGCAAATAAGGGCTCAGGGACAGAACGGACCTGGATCATTCTCAAATAAGATAAACCACTCCATAAATAACAGGGCACTGGCCGAACTGGGGAAAGGGTCTGGTGAGTGGCTGGCATTGGCCCAGGAGGCCGCAACAGGGCCGAGTGTGAGGGGGGCTTTGAGTCTTTTAGACGTGGGGTCACACCCTGACAGAGGCTGCAGAAGCGAATCCATGACTGACAATCTGGAGGAGTCTGAGAAGTAGCTGCAGACAGTCCGCAGAGGAGGAAAGGAGGGAGCTCGGCCCTCACCTGACTGCAGCTTCCTGCTGGTTAGGGGGCTCTGGTCTTTGGACTTCCAGCCTCGGGAAGATTTCCAGGTCTCAGGGCCCTGCCTGTCACAGCACAGCTCCTGGAGTAGTGGCATTATCAATTATCAGTAGCGGGCACATTTCTGAGTCCAGTAACGGCTTGTCATCACTCTTGAGCAAACAGTGTTTTCAATGACTCTGTTTTGAGGTTTTTGTCTTATTTTACTTTACTTTGCCTACCTTTTCCGTGGTTCCTCTCTCACCATTAAGAATTCGAACTTTAATGTAAGCCTGGAGTATGGTGAAAAGGAAATTTTCATTTTTCACCTTTAACCTTCTATTCAAAATAATTCATTCAAGTAGGACTAAGAATCTTAAAAATTATACTATAAAATAGTAGTTTGTGTGATATCTTTATAAGAATAGGGATTTTCCCCCTTTGTTTAAAACAAACAAAATTAGCTAGACAGTGGTGGTGCACACCGTTAATCCCAGCACTCAAGGCAGAGGCAAGCAGATCTCTGAGTTCAAGGCCAGCCTGGTCTACAGAGTGAGTCCTAGGACAGACAGAACTACACAGAGAAACCTTGTCTCAAAAACAAAACAAACAAACCAAGTGAAAAATTACATTTTAAGCCAAATTACATTTAACTTACATTTTAAAGTGAATCCTTCCTTTCTGAAAATTTTAGTTCATAAGGAAAATACAACATTTCTATTAAATAATAACCTCATAATAAAATGGAATCCATTTTCTAATGTAAGTTTGATATATTGAATTTAAGTAAAGGTTATACATAGTAGTCATTAATTCCAACATACACACACAACACACACACACACACACACACACACACACACACACACACACACATGAATACATGTTTGGAAACAGTGTTTCATGTAGCCCAGGATGGCCTTGAACAGGAAGGTCATGGACCCTTGGTCCTGCCTGTACCTTCAAGTGCTGGGATTACAGGAACGTACTACTATGCCCAGCGAGACATTTCCCCAAGGCTTTTGGAGACCTACCTCCTCCCTGGTCCTAATGACAGCAAACATCTTCTAAATTAACACACCATCAATGCCACTCACGTGCAGAAGGCTTTTATGTGATCTTTGTTTCACTTATTTTAAACATTCTTGAATACACAGTCAGTTAAGGTTTTTTTAAGTATGTATATTTATGTGTGTGTGCATGTGGCTATGTGCATGCCAGTGAAGTGTCCACAGAGGCAAGAAGAGGGCATCATGTCTCCTAGAGCTAGAGTTACAGGTTGCAGTGTGCCTCCCAATATGAGTGCTGGGAACCCAATTCTGGTCCTCTAGAAGAATAGCAGTACTCTTAACTTCTGAGCCCTGTAGTTAACTGTTTTTAAGTCAGCATCACAATTCACATCGCCTTCCCAAGGTTTGGCCATTGACAGGCACTCTTTTGAGTATGTTATGGTCACTGCATGGCTTATTACTTTTTCTAGGAGACATTAGAGTCCCTTGTGAAACTAAACACCAGCTCTTCAATACAAACTCCACACAGCCTCTGCAACACGGAGCCTGTGCTGCCGGACATAAAGATAAACCACAAGAGTGAGGTGGCTTTGGCTTCTGACAAATTTTGTAGCAGAAAAAGTTTTCCTGAATTTTGCCATTATTCATGGGTTACAAATAGTACATCCTGAGGAGGGAGGGCACCATGTCGTGAGAGGTGTGTGGGGAAGTACCACATCATGAAGTGGGGGCAACTGCATCATGAAAGGAGGAGTGAATACCACATCATGGCATGCACTGATGAGTCTGCTGATTCATAGCAAATATAGAGAAGCCATTGTTTCCCAGGGCATTATGCAAACTTCCTCACCGTGTCAGACCATCAACTGCTGACTAGTTACACACCTCACATGTAGAGCCTCTTAGCTCCTCTACTTCACCTCACCTCACTGTAGATTGCTTCTCCTTGCATGGTGTTATTTGGCTTTCACTCATTGACGGACTTCCCTGGATGAAGGAATAGGCTTTGCTTTGCTAGTGTTGTAAGTTCAAAAGCGGTTCAGACCATCAACCCCTCTCCTACCCCATGGCTGGGGCTTTAGCTGAATGTCCTATTTTACTGGAACTTCTGCTGAGGCCTGCACAATGGCATGGTCCTGTTCACATGGCCAGCCATGAAAAGCCCCAGAGGCAAGCTTGCATCTGGAGGAGGGGCTATGCTGTGGGCCTCTTGAGTTTACACAGGAAAATGACTCAGAAGATTGTAACTGGTCATTCCTTTTCTTTTATTCTTGTGTATTTATATGTGTGGTGCATACATGTACATATGTTTGCTTATGTAATTGCTTGTGCTAGTGTGTGTGTAGTATGTAAAGGCCAAAGGTTAATATCAAGTGTCTTCTTTAATCATTCTTTATTTATCACTAGACAAAGCTCTCAGCTAGTTCTAGCCAGCTTGCCCACCACAAATCTCTTTATCTCCCAAACATTGGGATTACACATGGGTTGTCATGGCCACCAGATTTTCACCAGAATATGGGGGACTTGAATCCTAGTCATCACAATTGCCCAGCAAGTGCTTTTCCCTCTAGCCATCCATATGCCTGTATGTTTTTCTTAAATCCCTAATTATATCAGGCTTGTCCATATGTATGTGCCTAGAAAAGTTCACATGGAAATATCAATATGAAAGAATGGAGAAAATTCTGAAAAGAAAAATAACAATGAGAAGTAACTGGGCCAGACACTGAAATGTTCTCCAAAGCCAATACAAGACAATAAGACACTCGAGTATGTATGCAAATTAGATAGAGTCAGCCCGCCGTGCCCACCAGTTCTTCCTCTGCTGATTCAACTAACTGTGGGTTGGAATTATTTTCAGAAAATATGTATATACTGAATATATACAGTCTCTTATAATAATATCAATGACAATCAAATCGTATTTAGTTTGCATTACGAATCAAACTGAAGGGTATGCACAGGTCCTGTGAAAATATCACACCTGTTTCTAAAAGGGACATGGGATCTATGGATGTTGGTATCTGTAGGTATTCCTGGAACTGACAGTTGCCATTACTCAGTTGGCTACATATGATGAAGGAGGGAGGCATCTCAAATCACTGCTACTAAATAGTCAAGAAGCTGAACTTCCTAGGCAAAGCCATTGCAGCGAAGGGAGGGCTTCAGGAGTTGGCTCTGCTAGGGCTACATGAAACTGAAGGCTGGAGCCCACCCGACTGGCAGGCAGAGTATCAGCAAGAGTTCCCTTCCCCCCCCTACTTTCCATTCTCCCTCTAAAACACCAGCTAGCCAAGTGGAAAGCTGTGTTTGCAAAGTTGCAGCCCCGCATCACAGTGTGGGGTATGAGACGGTGGATTTGATGTGAACCCGGGGGCTGGAACGCGTAGAAACCATGGAGTGTCTCAGAGCATATTACCCTGGTGTTGTTCTGAGAGGAAACAAGAGCGAATGAGGACAGGCTTGGAGGGAGGGCTGAGTCCTTGCCTTGCCTAATAGGAAGTCAAGCCAAGGCATACTCATCTGGGATCACATTTGGGTGTGTGTGGCTTCCACTGCGGTGCATCAAACACACTGCATAGGGAAAATAAGATGAAATAACCAAGGAGATTCAGGCAGACCAGAGTGAGGGAAGGCTTGCTCTGATCTACTCTGAGACTCTCAAATACACTTTGATTTTTAAACTATGGCTATATATATTTGACCTACATCATTAAAATAACTAAAATTTAAGTAAAAAGCATACCATAAAGAGGGAAAGGTTGTGGTCGCAACTGTAGCTTGAAAAGATACATTTTACATTTGAAGGTAACTTCATATTAGGAAAGGAAAAGTATCAATATGAAAGTGCAGGTTAAAAAAAAAAAGTGGTGCTGTATCTGCTTCCTGGAAAACAGATTCTGTGACTGTGGGACTCCCCAGTATGATGGCACCCTCCCCTGTCCCCCTCCTCTCTCTCTCTGTCTCTGTCTCTCTGTCTCTGTCTCTGTCTCTGTCTCTCTTTCTCTCATGCACACACACACATGCACACACACACACACACATGCACACACAGAGAGAACTTCAGGCTTGGGCCAGGTGACAAGAGGACTTTCCTGCCCTATCTGCAAACCTCTAGGTAATGGAGGGAGATGAAATTTAAGATTCAAATCAATGGCCAACAGTTTATTCAGTTATGCCTGTAGAATGAAGCCTCTAATCATCTTCAGGACAAGGGTGTGTCCAATTATGAGCAGGGCATGTCTTAGTTGGGTTTTTTGTTTGTTTGTTTTTGTTTTTTGTTTTGTTTTGGTTTGGTTTGGTTTTTTTTGCTGTGAAGAGACACTATGACCACAGCAAGTCTTACAAAAAAAGCATTGAATTGAGGTGACGGCTCATAGTTTCAGAGGGTCCGTCCATTATCATCATGATAGGGAGCCGGCAGCATGGAGGCAGACGTGGATCTGGCTACATCTTGACCAGAAGGCAACAGGAAGCTGACTGCCTGTCACACTGAGGGAAACTTGAGGAAAAGAGACCTCCCCCATAGTACCACACTTCCTCCAACAAGGCCACACCTCCTAATAGTGTCAATCCCTTTGGGAGCCATTTTCTTTCAAAGCACTATAGGGGTAAGAGGCAGAAGGCTTCCTAAATTTCATTTTTAGGTACAATCTTGCTGTTCACATCATGGGAGCAGGAGTCTGTGGTAAATGAAAATAGTAAACAAGAAGCATCAACTGTAACAATAGGATCCAACACGTAGTGAACACTTACAGCTTCGATCCAAGGGACCGCAGCTTCTCCTCTCCTCCTATACTGTACTCTGCGAGGTGGCGCTTGTCTGGATGGGCATGCTGAGAAAGGAGAGGCCAGGCTTCTACGGCAGGAGAAAGCTGTGCCCCGACCAGAGGCTTGGGGTTGGCTTTCTGCCTGAGCAGGAGCCATCAGCCCGCTGGGCTGGGCTGGTGGCCGGCAGGTGTGACCACCTGGCAGTAGAGGAAGTGTTTGTGCAGGAGCTAGGGCAGTTCCTGACAAGTGTGGAATGACACAGGCTGAGAAGGAAGTGGGATGGATGTCCAAACATGGTCATTAAAGAGAAGTCGAGGAGCATGGTGTGCGAACATGTGCTACTCATCTCCTGGCGTCTGGTCTTCCCAAGTCCTGTCCACTCTAGCTCCAGCTATGTCATCCACCCATTAAGAGTTATTACCCAGGCCTCTACCTCAGCAGGTTGCTGTTTATTGCCTCAGTCTGATACATGGCATATTGCAGGTTCAATGAAGGTCATTTTCTTTTGCTCACTGTGTTTCCACGAAACTCTTTACTCTTGTCTTCACGGAACAACAGTCTAATATCGTGGCTCTATCCCTTCCTCCTAAACTAGTAGCATTCAGTTTCAATAACGGCTCCACCTACGACCCTTTGTGTCACTGTCAGCTCCTCTTCTCAGTCACTCCATCAGGAGTTTCGTTTCTCATGCTGTTCAATTCCTCCCTCTTCTCATCTGACCACCACCATGGACCTCCTGGGACATCCAATGGGTCTCTTTATAGTTATCTGACCACCATGGGCCTCCTGGGGCATCCAATGGGCCTCCTTATAGTCATCTGACCATGGGCCTCCTGGAATATCCAATGGGCCTCCTTATAGTCATCTGACCACTATGGACCTCCTGGGATATCCAATGGCCCTCCTTATAGTCATCTGACCATGGACCTCCTGGGGTATCCAATGGGCCTCCTTATAGCCATCTGACCATGGACCTCCTGGGGCATCCAATGGGTCTCCTAATAGTCATCTGACCACCATGGACCTCCTGGGGCATCCAATGGACCTCCTTATAGTCATCTGGTCACCGTTTTTGCACATGTTAAGCTCCTCATTTCCTCTGTTGAATTACATCTCCTTAGAGAAAGTCCTAACTCCCAGGATCTAGGAATGAGCTTTTATTTGGCAATGGAATCTGCAGATCATGGTATTAAAATGAGGTCATCAGGGAGGGTTCTAGTCCCATAAGACCGTGACCTTGTAAAGAAAGAGTGATTTGGACACAGCTGGCATGTACATCTCTGTCCAAAGGAATATGAATGGAGGTAAAGACACAGAAGACTTACTCATAGGAAAGGCAATTGAGTCATCAAAATAGCAGAAATCAGAGACAAGACATGGAGTAGCTTTTCCCTCACAGGCCCCAGAAAAAAAAAAAAAAAAAAAAAAAAAACACCCTGCCAGCACTTGGGACTTGGACTCCTGGCCCCCAAATCTAAGACACTACATTCCTGCTGTTCAAGTCACCAAGTACATGACACATGGTTTAAGTAACCCTAGAAAAGCAGCACAGTGTCTATGCTTTTGTCTAAAATGTACATTGTACCACACTAGTATCTGCTTAGTCTCTTACAGTGATGCAAAATGTGGGTTCAGTTTATTGAGCACCTACCGAGGACCAGATATCTCATCTCTAACTCTTACAACACCCCCAAAGAAGACTAGTACTGGTTCTTATTCCATAATGGGAAGAGAGAGAGGGAAAAATATCTTCCTAAAGGCTAAGCCACCGACCCACATGCACACAAGTAGCCAGCATGATCTCTTAGAGCTATGACATTAGCATGGCATGTTCTAGAACAGAGGGGTTTAGGAAACTTCTCTTGTAAAGGACAGACTAGAAACTACTGTAGGCTTTATGGAACAAATGTCCTCTGTCAAGATGACTCAACTCTGCCACTGCAGCTTTCAAACAGCCATAGATCACATATAAACTAATGGTCATGGATATAGTAAAAAAAAATCCTAATTTAATTTTACAGGTCAGATCTTACCAAGTTTGTCTTATAATAGGTAATGTGGTGGGCTATGATATTGCCTGTGCTGGTTGGTTGAACGCTAGGATATTTTCCTGCATTCATTTGTTTAAATCTTATTCTTACTATCTACATTTTAGAAGTTTCAACTTGACATGATATTAGAGCTAGTGACAGAGCTAACATTCCAAGATAAGCTGTCAAAATCAAGTCTATGACCTTATTCATTGACCCTAAGATTTTCACACCTCTCCCGATCACATAGTCCTCCATGTCTTCTAAAGCTATACCTCATTTCCCTAGCCAATATCCTGTACATCCTTAGCAATATCACTACTGAGAAGGGAGGGAAGGAGAATGGAATGGGAAGGAAGGGGAGGAGAAGAGAGGATGGGAGGAGAAGGAGGGGAAGCGAAATGAAGTAGTATTGTATCTTCATCCTTAACAAAGATCCAGAGAGATTAAATTAAGTACCAACAGGGCTTGGCAAGTTGCCTAGGCTTTCTGCAAGGACACTCACCTGAGCTGGTACTGCAGCTACCCTTTTCCTTCACTGACAGAATTGACTGATTTGGGGACGGCATCTGGAGATGACCTGTAACACGCGTTCAATGGTACATGAACAGAAAGTCTATAATTGCATCTTAGAGAGCTCTGCTGTTCTGGCACGAATGCGTTCAAGCCTTTCTGGGTTGCTTTCTTCTTCTTGGTTTAAGGACTGGAAGGACCTTATGTGACCATGAGGACGAAAGCCCTTCCCCAAAGCTGACAGAGCAGAAAAACAGGAGGAGCCTGAGACAGACAGGTGTTCAGAGCCCCCAAATCTGCTTTTTCATCCCTGCCTCCAAACTTCCCACTCTGAGGGCAGGGTATCCCTTTGGTTAAGCTGCTGGAGTTGGATTTCTGATGCCTGGGGACTTGAGCCATCCTGACTGAAAGACCTAATTAGGAGCAAGGAGAACCCTGAGTAAAGAACACAATTTCTGGAAGGTAGTAGGTATTCAGTAAATGTGTAAGGATGAGTCTGTGGGTCAGTAGTCATACTAACCAAAGAAGATAGGAGCATTAGCAATGTATGTACAACTACCATCCTTCAGGAATCACCTACTGTGTGTCTATAATCTCCATAGGCCTTGGAAGTAGGTAAGGACATCTCCATTTTACAGAGTAGAAACTGAAGCTCCAGGAAGATGAGCTAGCTCTCTGGTCATGGCAGGGCTGGAATTTTAATGTGGGATCAAGCTGGTGATGCTGAAGTGTGTTCCTTTTTATAGGCCAAGCTGGAATCACAAGCAACTGCTCACTGGAGCCTGCACCTAAGCCCGTGGATCACTGGAGACATTAGGGTAGAACTCTAGTCCCACAGACCGTTTTGTTTTTCTTGGTGTTCTGAGTTTTCTTATTTGCAGATTTCAGGTTTCTTATTAAGAAAAGGGGGAGGAGTGTAAGTGTACCTTCCCTGCTGCCTCATATTAAATGTGCTTGCATCTATAAAATGATGAGCAGGGTGCCAGCACCGGCTCAAAATTATTATTCATTAGCATCAATGTCACCCTTGCCCCACCCTGCATACCCTGTGCAACAATCTGTGACAGGAATGGAGGCTGACTATGGACAGAATGCTCCAGAGCAGACGTTGGGGTGAGCCAGGCGCCTGCAGCCGTGGGAACGAAGAAACTCGTGTGTTTTTAAATTTGCAGACTCAGTTCCCATTTCTCACTTATGAGCACTGATCCTCATGGTCTCATGATGCCTGGTGGCTTTTCTCTTCCCCGTTTGCAGGCCTCATAATTTGCTGAATTCATCCTCATGCAAAGCTGCAGCTGAGTGAGTCCCTTGCAGCCCCTTAATCCCCACACAGGTGTCAGACAATGCCTCATGGGTGGAGAACATCGTGCTGCTGTCTGGCTCACTGCCCATCTCACCTTAGCGCCAGAGCAGCCTGGGAGTTGGGTAAGTCTGAGACAAGATGCGGAGGCGGATTTGAATCTTAGATGCTAATCTTCCCGGGCTCTTCTATCTTGGCACACACATAGGCACATGGAATCATCAGAGCCAAGAGCCAGTCATAGTTTTGAGAGGGTGGGGTGGGAGCCTAGGCTGTTGACGACAGGTAGGGTTAGATGCTTCTCTACCTAGGCAGGCATGGCAAAGTCCCGAAATGCAGATTTACCGTGGGAAAGAATGAGACAGGACATTGCTGAAGGAAGCTGAGTCTTTGAGCGTCGGGTGTGCTCAAACGCCAGCTCTCAGGCTTATGAAGTGTGTGCGCTGAAGTCCATTACTCACCAGCCTCCTTCTGTCCTATCATCTCACCTGCAAAGTGAGGAGGCCAATAGCACCCACAGTTGCCATGAGTATTAAAGGAGAGAGTTTAGGACGCCTTTCAGGACAGTGTTTGGAGGATTGTTAGGGCTCAGTGGTATGGAAACTCATAACCCTCATATGTACGTGTGTTTAGCTATGGTAATCGTATCTGCACAGCGATGTGTACTGGGAGAACCCCCAAGCTGCTAAACAATCCACTGAAAACCTCTATGCTCTAAGGGAGACCCCAGATTGAGGTTGTGTTCTGCATTTTCTATTTCTTTTAGCCATATCCCTTCCCTCACATGCCCTGTCCCCCATCTCTTGAGAAAGTCTTATGTACACCAGGCCACCCCCAAACTATGTAGCTAAGGATGACCTTGAACTTCTGATTCCATGCCTTCAGCTTTGAGTGCTGGAATTACAGGTACATCCAAAGCTTCATCCACATTCTACAGCTGAACCATGTCACCAGCCCCTCTTACCTCTATCTATCAGTGACAGTGGTTTCTTGTGAAAAGACCATTCTGTCTTAACTTTTCTTTTTAGAATTTCATGTCTAAGTGCTACATGTGCATCATTCCCACCCTCTCTCTCCCCCCTCCAACTCCTTCCTATAATTTCCTCCTACTCCTTCTCAAATTCAAATTCATTCTCTCCACTTTAGTTATTGGTGTGTGTGTGTGTTGAGGCAGGGCCTAGCCTTCCCCTCTGTATCAAGGCATCCCACCATAGGGAATGGGCTCCAAAAAGCCAGTTTATGCACCCAGGATAAGGTCCCACTGCCAGGGACCTTTCCAACAGATCAAGACACATAGCTGTCACCCACATTCAGAGGGCCTAGTTCAGTCCCATGCAGGTTCCCCAGCTATTGGTCCACAGTCCTTGAGCTCCTCCTAGCTCAGGTCAGCTGTCTCTGGTTTTCCCCGTCGTGGTCTTCTCCCTTTCTAAGTAGCCAATGATTGCCTGGAGCTCACCTAGGGGTGAGGTCCCCTGAAATTCTCATCTGGCCTAATGGACCCATTCTCCTCCCCAACAGCCAATCCGAACACTCTTCCTCTGTCACTAGAATCTACACAACCTACCAACATCTCGAGAGTTACTGCTACTATTCTTTTCAGTAGCTAATGCTCCAAGGAAGTCCCCGCTGCACTCACACCAGTCTCTTCTAGTCTCCTTGGGGCTCTGCATACAGTGACAAAGTGAACTGTGACATAGGCAACTCCCTCAGAGGTTTTCAAACAGACATCAGAACCCCAGGAGACTCCGGGGCTGTCCTGAAGGGGGCTACCATAACGTGGGGCAGCTTTTATTTTGGGATCTATACATCATGGATAGATGCTCATATCAATGAAAGACTTCATTCTATTCCAAAAGTTTTGATACAATTGCTCAGTTATACAGTTGCTTATAACACAAATGGGAAAACTTGAGAAGCAGAAAGTAAGGGCTGCAAAGCACTATGGGAAGAAAGTCTAGGCCTCTTGATCCCTGAGAAAGCATTGTTTCCATCGGGAAGATCTTGTCATGAAAAGCCGCAGACCAGATAGAATATTGCACTCAAAATCTTGAAGAGACTGCTGTGGTTACAAATTCCCCTAACCCTCTCCATCACTGAGGTGGGATATGCTTTTTAGAAGATGGAATGTGGACTCTTTAAAGTGAAATGAATTATAATAATGAGCAGATTATTTAAAGGACCCCAGAAATGCCAGTCAACTATTGAACTTTTGCATCATTCCTATCTCTGGAAATTTTCCCTGGCTGCACACCTGTTTTCATGTAGGGGTTTCTACCCATCCTCCAACCCTTTCAAATCTCATCTACTCTCTCCAATTTCCTGGTCATGTGTAGAAATGGCATTCAGACCAAGGAAAGGAAGGTTAAGTTTAACCCTGACAGGGTTTTAGACAGGTCCATGCATAAATAAATATATTAAAATAATAAAGGCATCACAGAGCATAGGTACTAGCCGTCTACTTCGCAACCAAACCTTTCCCATTCCTACCTTCCCCACCACAATGGAATCAATGCAAATACTTTGCTTTACTCTCTAAAAACTGTAGTAAAAGAGAATGAGCAACTAGGGGAAGTATAAAGCAAAACTCCCCCCACCTCGTTTACCAACTTAAATTTTTGTGTCAAAAATGCCGAATGAGGGTTGGTGAGATGGCTCATGGGTAAACATGACTATCATACAGGCCTGACATCCTGGATTCAATCCTCAGAACCCACAGTGGGGAGAAAGAGCCGACTCCTATGGGCTAAACTGTGACAGCCACATGTATGCCACGGCACATACATGGACCCTCCCCACATGTCATCCACAAACACTAATTGTAATAATATACAAAATTTAAAAATAAAAGCTGGCTGAACATTGGTGGAGCAAGCCTTTAATCCCAGTACTGGGGAAGCAGAGGCAGGCAGATCTCTGTGAGTTCAAGGCCAGCCTGGTCTATAAGAGATAGTTCCAGAACAGCTTCCAAAGCCACAGAGAAACCCTGCCTCGAAAAACCAAATAAATGAATAAATGAATGAATGAATGAATAAATAAATAAATGCTGTATTTAGCTGACATGGCACAGTGGAACCCACTCCTGAGATTTATTCTTCCCTATTCACTTCTTCCCATTGG
Organism: Cricetiscus sungorus; assembly: GCA_030556225.1. NCBI lineage: Eukaryota > Metazoa > Chordata > Mammalia > Rodentia > Cricetidae > Cricetiscus > Cricetiscus sungorus. The sequence goes on along the minus strand of JANBXA010000395.1, from coordinate 1,906,675 downwards.
TGATTCTTTTTTCGGGGGGTGGAGCTGGCAGGTCAAGTCAGGGTTTCTCTATGTAGCTTTTGGAGCCTGTCCTGGAACTCACTCTGTAGACCAGGCCCCAAACTCACAGAGATCCGCCTGCCTCTGCCTCCCCAGTGCTAGGAATAAAGGCATGCACCACCACTGCCTAGCCATCCATTCATAACTCTTAGGTTGGGCACAAACTGAGTTCTGTCCCCAGGGACGTGTCCACTCTTCATACTGACACTACACCCCCGACACAGAAACAAAGAAACGAAGACCTCGAGCTGACCGTGCTTAAGTGGCCTGCTCAAAGCATCTGGCCCAGCCAGCAAGTAGCAAAGCCTGAATTCACACGTAGGTGCCCTGCATAAGAACTCATGTTTTTCCTCCCAGCTGGGCTGTTAGTCTCTGAAACATAAACTCCTAAGAGACAGCCTGACAGTGGTGAAATCTTGCTCTACCAGCTCTATCCAGAGCCTGATATAGTAAATACACAGCAAGGAATGGGGAGTTTTAGGGTTTTTCAACGTCTTTGTCCTGTAGTTGAAATAGGAGGGAAATTATAATTGAATGATATAACCCTCAAGGGCCCTGATTGCCAAAGACCAAACGGAATGACCATCTTTTCAATCATATCCTTTGCATTTTGTGGGCCCAGAGACGTGATCCTCCTACTCCTTTAGATGTCTCTCAGCACTGTCAGCGCTTTTGCTCTAGCCAGACGGCAGAAACAAATGGCAATGCCACTTTCCTATCACCTGATTGGACACTGAGTGCCCATGGCATTCCAGTTACTGCTACTCACCTCAAGCAACTGCATACACAGATACTGTGCGACTAGCCAGACAAGCAGTTTAACAAGCATGCGGCAAACACATAACATCGCGCAGATCTACCCAGAGAGCCCAGAGTCACCATGAACTCCAGATAGTCAGAGTGCAGTGTTTCGGTATCAGATTGTGTCGAACCTAGAGTTGCTTCCATTCATGATTATTTCAGAGGAGCTGGTTTTCAAGGTGTAGCCCATGAACTCAGAGGCCGGCATGAACCCTTTTCCATTTACCAGGTAGATTTTGAAAACCAAAGCCTCTCAAGCCTGAAGTGTCACGTGTGTTTTGTAAGCAGCTATCTACTTCATCAGGACTCCACTGCCTGGGGAGAGAGTCACAATCTCTGCATGTATTCCCAAAGAATCTGGCTCCCCAGTAGGCAACAAAGATCATCAGCTTCCAAATTGGGCGTGTTAGGGCATTTAGAAATATCACCCTGCAGATCTAAGAATAAGACAAAGGGTAGTTTCATGCCAGAGAAGAAACTGTGAACACCCAAAGTTGTCCCATCACAGCCACTCCCATTTGCTTCCATCATCACCAGATACACCACCCACCATTAATACGCGAGTTTCCCTGGGATGAGAACCACTAGAGTGTGCCCCTTTCAATGAAGGTTTGTGAGGTTTCAGTGTACAGGAGAGCAGCCGGGGTGGGGGTGGGGGTGGGGGAGGGCTTACAGAGAGGCGGAGGCAAGCTAAACAGAACACAGAAGATAAGCCAAGACTCTAAAGAGGAGAGGCCAACTGCTCCTTCAAAGGCTCTCAGGCTTTAACCCTGCCAGAGGAGTCTCTCTCTCTCCCTCTCTCTCTCTCTCTCTCTCTCTCTCTCTCTCTCTCTCTCTCTCTCTCTCTCTCTCTCTCTCTCACTCGCTTGCTCTCGCTCGCTCTCTCTCGCTCTCTCTCTCTCTGTCTGTCTGTCTCTGTCTCACACACACACACACACACACATACACATTCATGCATGCACACATACACACACATTCATGCATACGTACACACACACACACAATTCATGCATGCACACATATACACGTGTGCACACACACATTCATGCATGCACACATACACACACATTCATGCATACGTACATACACACACACACACACACACACACACACACACTTTCTGAAGTTACTGGAAGACCCAGGGTGTGCTCATAAACAAGTCTTGAGCTTCTACCCCATCAGAATAGCTTTTGTATGGATTCTGCTGCAAAGCCACCTCTAAAGCCCCCTGTCACTATCCCATTGCTAGCATCGGTCCCCACCATTGACAGGACTAATTCATCCTATCACTCTCAATAGTCACGTCCAGACTTCTGATGCTAGGTCAGAGAACAAGTGACACATGTCACACCTGTTATCTAAGCGTCACCCGTCCTCTGTGGCTGTCCCACACCCCTGAAGTACTTGGCCTCCACACCTCTACTCTTTATTCAGGTCAGATATAACTCAGGACTGTTCAGTCTTTCTCATGACTCACCCGCCTGTCCTTTCATACACATCCGAATAAATGCTTCTGCTATTTCACTTCATCATCACAGTGATGACACATGATGGGTGACAAGGCATCCCTTACAACCTTGATGTGTCTGAGATGCACCATCCTGAGCCAAACTGGAACAGCTCTCTGTTTCCAGCCCCTCCCATGTATGGAGATCTCAAGTGTTCTGAAAATTCTCTCCTCAAATGAGCAATCTTTCCCAGGCCCACAATGAGCTTAACACCCTTCCCATGATCAGATTTCTACTGCCCTTGAACACAACTTAGAGGAACAGTTTTATGGACTGGAAGAAGTCCAGAAGGAACAACTTCTTAGCATCCATTTTTATTTGTCTTGCTTTGTTTTTTTTTTTTTTTTTGAGACAGGGTTTCTCTGTGTAGATTTGGCTGTCCTAGAACTGGCTCTGTAGACCAGGCTAGCCTCGAACTCACAGAGATCTGCCTGCCTCTGCCTCCCGAGTGCTAGGCTTAAAGGCATGCACCTCCACTGCTAAGCAGCATCTATCTTCCTAATGATGCCTCTACTCTTACTTCCTGCACCCCCACCTCACGTTAACAGAATCCCTAAGAGCTGTCAAAGTAGCCGACATGTCACAGTGTCAGCCATAGAGAAGTCATGGTCAAACTGGCATGTTCCTTTAGGTCTCAGGCAATAAACTCCCAAGATCTCCGAGTACAGGAGAGAATTTGTTCTATCCCATAACCAAAATAATGCAGGTTGTGGGTACTCAGGAATCAGTCTCCCCATTTTTTCTCACACTGTGTCTTCTGCTTGCTTTCATCTTACTTTCATCCCCAGACTCCCTGCTTAGAGTAACAAAGTGGAAGAGGAAAAGCACAAGTCCCTGACCCTTGGTTCCAGGAACCTGTGTGATACCCAAATCTGCAAATGCTGCAGTTCCTTGTGTAAAGTGCTGTATTATTTGCATAGAGCTCATGTCCATCATCCTATGTACTCTAGTAGTCTCTAGACCATTTATAAGCAAAAGTAATGTCAATCTTTGTCAATTGCTGTTGAGTGGCTATTGTTTGGTATAGGAAATAATGACATTTTCAGTAGAGCTAAAACTTATCCTGAATATTTTTCGGTGAGCAGTTGAATCTGCAGAAAGAGAAGGCCAGCTGTATGAGACCTCTCTTCAATAGCCCCAGACTAAAATTCCCACCAAGGGCTCTGAGTGCCTCTATTTCTGTAGGACACTCATCCATCAAATAATCACCATGACCAGATTGTAAGGATTCAGGCATTGTACTGGCCTGCCCTGGTCACCTGGCAGAATGCATTCAGGCAGTGCTCTGGTCAGCCCAGGGTTCCATGAGTACTAGTCTGCAGGCAGGTGTAAAGGACCCCTTTAAAAGTCAGACCCCTGCATGCTTTCTCTCTCTCTCTCTCTCTCTCTCTCTCTCTCTCTCTCTCTCTCTCTCTCTCTCTCTCTCTCTCTCTCTCTCTCCTGTTTTCAGTTGGCCACCAGCTACCCCCTTCTTCTTCTCTGCTCCCCTCTCTCTCTCCCCCTCTCTCCTCTTCTATTCCCAGTGCCTCTATGTCTCTTCCCTTCTCCCTCACTCCCCTTTCTGAATAAACTCCCATTTAAGCTCTATCTGCCTGGCATGTTATTCCCTCCCACCTTGGTCACCCTCACCTGCTATGGAAGCTGCTATGCTCTCCCACGTGGTCCCTTACCTTGGGACCCCACTCACTTGGGACCCTCACTCGGGACTACTCACCCCCACCCCTTCTCCACCTTTTATTCCTATAACTGTAACTAAAGAAAAACACAGATGACTTTAGAAGCTCTTGGTCATATGCCCACGCATGGTGCAGTGACTTCCTCCAAGATAAACTTTGATCTTGCAGGGAAGGAAACACATTAAAGACAGAAGTCTGACACCAACGAACACGCTGACCTGGAGTGGGAAAAGCCCCAAAGAACTCAACAGTAGTCTAAGAATAATAGGCAACTAAGTAAACCAGGGAACAAGAGAAGTCGTTCTTCCCAGGCAAGACACAACAATTGATTGTCCAGTGCCAAATGGTGAGCCCTGAAAACATACACACAAGTATATGAACTCAACTGGTTATACTTAGGAATATATATATATGTATATAGAAATACATATATGCATGTGAAAATAATTAATGAAAAAAAAAACAGAGGCCATGATTTTGAAAGAGAGAGGAGGGGCATATGGGAGGATTTGGAAGAAGGAGAGGAAGGGGAAATGTTATAATTAAATTACAACTTCAAAAATTAGCAAACAAAAAGAGGCGCGGGATATGCTGAAGTCAGGTGAAACATTTCATCCTCCAGGAAAGCTCTTTACGCTCAGGAAGTAAACAGCATAAAAGCTTCAGAAAGTCCCCGAAGCTGAGCAGGATCCCTGCTGAGAGACCGACAAGCTGAGCTGCTGAAGAGAGACTCAGAACAGCCACGCTGCCTTAAAGAATCAGATGTCAGCTGACCGATCCAGAAAAGGCTAAGACTGCCTCGAACCTGAGAGTGACAGTCTCTAAGCTGTCCAGTGGCCTGCAAGCTGTGCAATACCCTCTGTGTTTCCAGATTTTGTGAGCTGGGGTGGACTTTAGTGATTTTGGTTTTTGAGTCTTTTGAGTAATTTCTGCTTCTCTAACTAAATAACTCCAATAAAATCATAACTCCAATAAAATTCACTGGTTCACCTTGATTGAGAGCTGCCATGTGGATGCTGGGAATCGAACCTGGGTCCTTTTGTGTGTGTGAGAGGGTAGTGATTTTAACCACTGAGCAATCTCTCCACATCTGGTTGTTTTTCCAATGACAAGCATAGTACTTACTCTTCACACAGCTAAGGTGGCTTGGATAAAATAAAGAACTCACGGCAAGTGTTGGGGGTGAGGGCTGGATCCTTCAGGCTGGTGCTGATGCAAAGTGGCGGGGCCACACAGAAGAGCAATCCAAGCTTCTTGGATGTCAACCTAGGCTTTTCAAATCCCCCAGAGATATGAAATTACATCTGTCCATACTCAAAGAACTTACACGCGAAGTTCAGAGGAGATTACCCTTGATAGCCAAAGAGTGAAAATAACCCGCATCCCCACCAGTTGATGGCTAGGTAAATACAGTGTGGTACCTGCACCACCAAAACGTTTTAAGCCATAAAGAGGAACAGAACCCTGTGACACAGGCTACAGCACAGGTCAACTTTAAATGCAATATATTAACAGAGAGAGGCCACAAAGACTATCTAGGTGGATTGTTGAGGAGAGGAAAATCTATGGAAACAGGAAGTATGTTCTGTAGGTCATGAGCTGCTTGGAAGTGTTAGATAGGAAATCACTGCTAGTAGAGTCTTTCAGGAAAATGATAATGTTTTCTAAAGTCCACGTGTGGATAGTTTGCACAAAGCCGTCTGTGCTCACTGTAAGACCTGACACATGAATTGTATACCAGGTGGATCACAGCTGAAATTTAAAAACAGCAACAAGAAAAGCTGTTTTAAGGTAGGAAATATGCCACCTACATGAAGCTGATGAACATGTTAACACTGCTTATCAATGCTCAGGGGGCTTGTGCTGCCTCGCCTGTGAAACACCCACCTTTCCCCTCTGGTAACACAACTTCTGTGATCTGGCTGAAGAGAACCAAATAGACGCCTTGCCTTAATCCATATACGTCATGGAAACCCATGACCCAGCAAGTCAATCAGCATCTACCGCTCCCCTAGTCCCAGCTATTGGGTCATGTGGTGATATTTTGTTTATGAAAAATAAAGCTTGCCTGAAGATCAGAGTGCAAAGCTAGCTTCAGGCACAGAGGCCAGGCAGTGGTGGCACACACCTTTAATCACAGCACTCAGGAGACAGAGGCAGACAGATCTCTGTGAGTGATCAGTGATCATTTTAGAACAGTGAACCATGTTCTAAAATAGAACAGGGCTCACACCTTTAATCCCTGAACAAGGGATGTGGAAACAGGAGTGATAGCGCTGGGCAGAGAGAGGAATATAAGGTGGGAGGGGACAGGAACTCATGGCAGTCTGAGGATTCATAAAGACCTATGCACTGTAGGTAGTCAATCTGAGGGAGGCAGTCTGAGGACAGGACCGCCCCCTTTGGTCTGAGGAGGATTCAGTAGAGGTGAATCCTCAGATCTTTCAGCCTCCACCTCCTGATCACTGACTGAGTTTTTATTATTAATACCAATTAGAATTTGTGATACGGGACCAGATAAGTGCGTGGCAGTTGTCCTAACAATGACTGGCTGGCAGACCTGCCTTGAGTCAGATCAAAGAGAGCTAAGGAGCCTCAGTTCTTGTCTGAGCTCCTGGGACCCATTCTCTCCAGTGCTATGATCCTGGGAGGCTGTGTCCTGGAAGCAGTCAGAAGCCTCTTGTAAGGCAGTTGAAGGGTGAAGGAGGAAGTGCTTTGCCTAGAAAATGAAAATGATACAAAATTAAGAGGAGAAAAGTCTGAGAGAGGAAGAAGGAGAAAGATTTGGGGGGTTACAAATCATTTGGATCCTGCTGTGTCTGCAACCAGATTTTCTTCTTTGGACTTTCTACCATAGAAATTACCCAGTTCCCTTTTCTGTATAAACGAAAATGTGTTGTTTCTATCTCTGATAACCAGAATCCCAAGAGAAAGTAGCAGGGAGTGGCTTCCCTAAGCACAGTGGTCTTGAGAAATAAGGATATATTTCTTGTTTATTTAAACAGTGCTCACCTAACTAGAAATGTCTATTTCTGGCGTAGGTCCAGAGCTGGAGTGGGAAATGTTGGCACCTCTGATGCATAGTTGTGGAAACAAATTAAAATCTTTATGACACTGAATGTCTTGCATTTATTGCTTCGGACTATTGACAATTGATCATATCCTACTCTCCATTCCCACAAGAGAGAATAAATTTAGAAATAAATCCAACCCTTTGGCCCTCACAAGATATAGTCAGCCATTTCCTCAAGCTCGCGGGCAGGGGCAGTGTGCTGAGATTCCATCTGGTTTGGAAGGCAGCGGCCTTGTGAGCACTAATGTGTGGTTCAGCTTTCACAGAAGCAGCCACACCTGAGGCCAAACTCAGAATTGCATGGGTCTCCATGAGTCAGTTATCTTTCTGGTGTGGATTTAGTTGCACTTTAAAGATTAATTCCCTCTCAGGGAAGGTGGAGACTGGAAATACATATGAATATACTCAGCCTAGGAGATTTATATTAAGCTGAACACCAGAGGTGCTGGTGATATTTTGAAACTCCAGTTCCTCCACGGAACAATTGAAGTTTTATGGGCAGCTTGGGAGATAAAAGACTTCAAAGGGTTTCTTTGAGGTTCAGAGTTCTTGGGCCTATCTGTTTACCTATGGGTTGGGGTTTGGTTTGCTGTAGAGACTTGAGGATCCGAGCCAATTTTGTCTAACTATGGACCCATAACTTCTTTACCTCGGCTCTCCTTTGCCTAGCACAGTTCCTGGAGTAAACTGAAGGGACCGAAAATGTGTCTATTTTTTCCTTCTCCCTTCATGAAAACCTCTAATGTCATGAGGTCTACACCCTTACAAAATCAGACTCAAACAAGGAGAATTCCTTACTTCTTGTAATCAAATGGGCCACCATAGTATAAACTTCAGCAAAGCAGAGCCCCGGTTATACATTGTTTCTTGGTCTTTCTGCTATCCATTTCTTAGAGGTTATTATTAAATGTTGTGGGGGGGAGGTATTTTGTTTTGTTTTATAACCTCAGCTTCATTCTCAAGTGATCTCTCCCCTCAAGGTGTCAAGATGCCTAGAAACACCCTCAAGACTATTTGAGTCTTCATCTGCACCCAGCATGAAGAGTCTGTCTCCAGTATTCCCAACCTAAATCCTAAGGTCCCCTTTGATAAGATAGGTTTTGGACAACAGGCTACTTCCAGATCCCGGGGGGGGGGGGGGAGTCATCAGGAACGAGGCATGCTGATTGGTCCAAGTCGGAGTCCATGAGAGCCTAGGAGCCTCAGTTCTTGTCTGAGCTCCTGGGACCCATTCTCTCCAGTGCTATGATCCTGGGAGGCTGTGTCCTGGAAGCAGTCAGAAGCCTCTTGTAAGGCAGTTGAAGGGTAAAGGAGGAAGTGCTTTGCCTAGAAAATGAAAATGATACAAAATTAAGAGGAGAAAAGTCTGAGAGAGGAAGAAGGAGAAAGATTTGGGGGGTTACAAATCATTTGGATCCTGCTGTGTCTGCAACCAGATTTTTTCCTTTGGACTTTCTACCATAGAAATTACCCAGTTCCCTTTTCTGTATAAACGAAAATGTGTTGTTTCTATCTCTGATAACCAGAATCCCAAGAGAAAGTAGCAGGGAGTGGCTTCCCTAAGCACAGTGGTCTTGAGAAATAAGGATATATTCTCACAACACTATCGAATCTTGGCCTGGAGCAGGCTATAGGGCTGAGGGGCTTGAGATACGGTGCGCAAACAGAGTAGCAAGCGTCCTAGTTTTCACAGGAATCAACAGACCCGCTGACAGATCCCAGCACTTGCCCGGTTGCATTGTAGATTCAGTGCAGGAAAGGGTGGACCACTGGCCTGATGCTCCGAGAACTTGGTTCTTTCCTCTCGTAAACGTTACTCCCAACTTGTGTCTGTGCTTCTAATGTTCCAGGGGGGAAAGCTCGGACTCTCTAGGTGAGTGACAGGAAGCTGCTGCACTCCCTTCAGGGTGAAGAATTTAGAGAAACAAGAGAAAGAGAGGAGAGAGAGAGAGAGAGAGAGAGAGAGAGAGAGAGAGAGAGAGAGAGAGAGAGAGAGAGAGAGACCGACAGAGACACAGAGGGAGACAAAGAAAGAATCACAAAAACTCAACCTATAAACCAACTGGGCCATCTGAGTTGCACTAAGAATGCTGGGTACTGAGCAGGAGGAAGAAAGAAAAAAATTCAGCTTCGGTCCTGGAATGTCTGCAGACTCCAGGAGGAGGCTGGGACCAGGGCTGCCTTTCTTTTGTTCTCAGTCCTCCACTACCCTATTTGCATTTCTTTATGGTCCTGTGTGTTCTCACAAGCTCAATGAAAGCCCTTGGATGTGGTTAGGACATTTATGCCCCCCGTGATAAATAATGTGGCTAGTGTGTTCAGCCTCAGTCACCACAGTATCAAAGGAGTTCCTTGGAAACTGCTTATGCCTTGTTTACTGATTTATTTTCCAGTCCACTTGAATTGACTCCTCCCAAGCATGCAACCATCCTAGAAACTGACATGTACCTTATCTTTGGAAGTAGTCTGCTCAACACTGCCTCTCCAGAGCCTCAATAGAGAACAGCCAAGTGGGAAGGCTGTTTCCCCACATTTCTCTCTCCACCAACCCTTCCTGCTCCAAAGAAACCTCCCACTTGGCTTGGAAGGCTGCTTTGCAGGCAGAAGAGATAACACCCCTAGGACGTAGGGATGAAGAGAGTAGAAAAGGAAGGGGGTGCCTGGGCAGGCAGAGAAGTGGGCTGAGTGGGTGGAGCCCACTGTCTACACAATACTCATCACTGTGAGGTAGACCTTGGCTGGGAAGACTTGGACTTCCATTTGACAGGAAATGTGAAAGTGGGAACTGAAGATGGTGGTTTCTACCCTGCCTGGTCCCACAGCTGCTTTGCCCCAAATAAACACAAAAAGGCTTATATTAAGTATAAAATGTTTGGCCGATGGCCCAGGCTTTTTATTGGCTAGCTGTGTCTTAATTGTTAACCCATTTCTATCAATCTATGTATTGCCACGAGGCTTACCCATCGTCCACCATGTTACTACTTTGGCATCATGGCGTCTCTTCTGGCCTTACTCTGTCTTCTCCTCAGCCTTCTCCTGGTCTGGTAGCCTATGCTACCAATTTTTTTATTCATCAACCAGTAAGAGAAATATATATACAGACAGACATCCCCCATCAGAGAACTCAGGAGTCTGCTTTTGCTAGCATAAAAGTTAAGTTTGGACCAATACAAAGGACATGACCACTAGTAGTCTCTACAGCTCTTAGATTTGCTGGAATCCTTGCCCTGTTGAAATTCCAACTCTGTCTGTGGTTTATTTATGTGTATATTTGTTTCTTTGAAGAAAGTCTCATCCTATAACCCAGGCTGCCCTATAATTCGCTATATACCCCAGGTCAGTCTTAAACGTGTGTTGATCCTCCTGTTTTGTTGTTCAAAGTGCTAGGCTGAAGGGCATGAGCTGCTATTCCCAAGGTTGCCATATCTAATATTCAGCTGAACAAATCTTTCCAGCTCTGTCAGGCCAGGCCCTCTCACCCTGTCTGCTAGAGGAATGCACTGTCCTTCGCCTTCCACAGCACCCAAGAGGACATCCTGCATTCTGACAACTCCCCCCGCCCAACATGAAGTGACAGAGATAGACAGGGAAAGACCTTTGCCCTGCTCAGTGGCCGAGTCTTGTAAGTCACAGTCGGTCAAAGGGTTGGAGATGTAGGAATATGATGGAGCAACTAGCCAAGCAGAAAATGCCTGATGAAGTGTGTTCAGATAGCCAACAATAGGAAAGAACTAAGGACTTAAAGGGTGACTGTAAGTACCACCCTGACCCTTGGCTAACTGCCCTCTACTATGAAGTAGGTACAAAGATGGCTGTTTGAGATTTAGAGTCACCCCCCAGCCACTCAGTGGCAGTAGGAAGGATCATTAGCCCAGTCACAAGAGGGGACTGGGTAGAGTGGCAGTGGGACAGCACCTTTGTAGAAAACCCAAGCCAATGTCCGTTTTCCCCTGGTGCCTTTCCCCCCTAGTGCTCAGGCACGCTAGATAGGCACAGAGTGAGCAAGGCTGGGCGATGGTGCAACCACAGAGGGTCACAAGGTGTTAGGCGGCTGCCCAAACAACAAGGTCACAAGACCCCCCCAAACCAGCTGAGACCAGTATGTTCAACAGGGACCACTGCTAACTGGCTGTGCTTCTTTGTCGAATGGCTTCTCTAAGCCATTGGCTTTGCAAGATTTCCTACTCCCATCCATCAGGCATCTGGTACTGTGACATATCCAGAGAACTCCACACAAGGAGGTAAAAGGCAAATAAACCCTATTATTTAAAAATTACAAAAATCCTTACTGTGACTCATTAATGTAACCCCCCCCATTAAAGGTTGCCCATAAAATGAGCCATCAATAATAATAAGTGATATAATCGTCTCTCTTGGGAAACTTACACCCAGTCCTTGCTGCATACTGATGACCCCCCACCTTCCCTCCACCTGAGCTTAAATATAAACATGTACTATCTTTTTTCAAAAGCCCCATGCTCTCCTTTCTTTAATGAACCTTACTTCAGGCCACCATTGCCTCCTGTGGTGTAAGTCAAGATCCCTCCTACACCTGTGTAGAGAAAGCGCCGGCCATGCAGATGTGTTCCTCACTGCTGCTGGCCACTCTAAAGACTCTCCTGTGAGTCAGAGACAAGGTACCCAGGACAGAGGGACTGTGTTGGTTCCTTCCAGGCAGCAAGCTCCAATAAGCTGGTACATGTGGAGAGCCCTGGAAGCAACGTAAGACACATGATGTCCATACCCCGGGTACCGCCATCATCAGCATCTTGGGAGCATCCAACTTACTTCATTTAAATGCTAAGCTTCCTCTTTCCAAAGTGGAAAAATTAGAAGGCAGCTCCCTTTTCCAGCGTCTCCCTCCCTTGTTTTATGTGGCGTTTTTCAGACACCACGGTTCACAATATTTTCTTTTCCACTGTCCTATCCTCATAAAGCTTGGCTTTGTGATATCATAAGAGGGCCTTGTGCCAGAACAACCCATAAGGCATCAACAGATGGAAGAGTTTCATTCTCCCAAGTCCTGTGCTGTCCTGTTCTCTAAGCACCCTCCTACTGCACCAAGTCCAAGTGTGTTAGCTCCTCCAAAGACGTGAGCCCCAGCCATCTACTCAAGGTACAGAGAACCCCAGCCGTCTATTCAGGGTACCGAGAACCCCAGCCATCTACTCAAGGTACAGAGAACCCCAGCCATCTATTCAGGGTACTGAGAACCCCAGCCATCTATTCAGGGTGCCGAGAACCCCAGCCGTCTATTCAGGGTACAGAGAACCCCAGCCATCTATTCAGGGTACTGAGAACCCCAGCCATCTATTCAGGGTGCCGAGAACCCCAGCCGCCTATTCAGGGTACAGAGAACCCCAGCCATCTATTCAGGGTGCCGAGAACCCCAGCCATCTACTTAAGGTACAGAGAACCCCAGCCGTCTATTCAGGGTACAGAGAACCCCAGCCATTTATTCAGGGTGCCGAGAACCCCAGCCATCTATTCAGGGTACCGAGAACCCCAGCCATCTATTCAAGGTACTTTGCTGACTTTGTGGGCTCAGTATTGTCTCAGGCAGACTCTTATTCTTTTCCCAGTTGTCACACAACCTGGAACCTTTGTGTCTTCCCTAATAGCTGTCACTCTGTGGTTATTTGGCAATTGCCAGCTTGCTTTTCATATTAACCCAAGAAAAACATCATTAGGAGGGGTGAGTCTGTGGCCAAATCCATTGCTTAATGGCCTGCAAAGCCAAGCAGAAATAAATTGGAGGTGTCTGGGCCTTTGCTAGCAAGGAAGGGAAACTTGGTCCCGTCAGTTTGAGCGATGCTGGGCCGTAAGGGCTTTCTCTACATAGAGTCACTTGCAGAAACATGTGGACTTTCCTCTGAACTTGCAAAAATACTCTGAAAACAAAAAGGATATTTTCTCCCTAAAGTTTGGCATCAAAATTCTCCTTCTCAGAACTGACTCTGTGTTCTGGAACTGGGTAGCCATAGGACTGGTGCCATCTCCCTTATGGCTTCTCCTTTTCAGCTTCTCAGAACTCCCTCTTCCTCCTTTTGTGCTAGTCAGGGGGCCACTCCCCTTCTTTCGCCTTCTTCCTCCTGTTTCTTTTCCCAGCCTCTCATTGCGCAGCCTCAGTCTTCCCCTGCTGTGCTATGAGCGAATGCATCCTTCCTTAACTCGGGTTTTAGAAAGTTTACCCTGTTACAGTGGAAACGGTGATTGGATCTGAAGGAAACACTCATGAATGGATGAACGGTTGGGCACCCTTACAAAGTGAACTGGCCAACTCCCTTTGCCTGCTTCGCCTTTTGGTCCCTCCCCTCCTCCAGAGAAAGGAGCAATAAGGTGCCAAATCAGAAGTAGAGGCCACGCCCTCAACAAATACAGGAATGCTGATGCATTGATCTGTGGGAAGTAAGCGTCTGGCCTTTGCAAATGACTGAGTCTGATATTTTGTTGTGGACTAGGAATGGACTGACAGAACTCAATACCTTACTGCTACCTTCCACCACCCCCTCCACTGCCCGATCTCCACCCCCACAGTCCTGCTCTCCACAACCTCACAACCAGCTCTACTCCCACACTCACTTCCGCCTCCATCCTTACCTCTATAGCTGCAGGAAGCAGAGTGGGGATCCCTGGAATAAGCTGGTGTCCTAGGTGACCCGAAGCAGTGAGCTCCGGGTTCCAGTGAGGAAACTTTCCTTAATGCAGAAGGTACAATATACATGCGTGTGTGCCTCCACACAGAAACACTCACACACACACACACACACACACACACACACACACACACACACACCATACCACACACCACTGTGCACATACACACATGCAAACACCCACACCCACATACATATACACACACCCCACATACATACACCCCCCCACATGTACCCAAACACCAAATACACAATACATCACATGTACACATATATATATATATCATATATATATATATACATGAACACACACACACACACCCCGTGTACATACACACAAACCACATGTACATACCCATATGCAAAGACACACACATACCTCACATGTACACATACACACCACGTGTATACACACATACACCACACATTACATGTACATACACATGTGAACATACATACATACCTCACACACCATACATATATACATACCACATGTACATACATACATACAGACACCCACATACATCCCTCACACACCATACATATACACATACCATATGTACATACATACATACAGACACCCACATACATTCCACACATGTACACACACCCAGATACCACATGTACACATGCACACACACACAGAGAACACATAACACATGTACCTACACACACAACATGCACATACACACATACTACATGTATATACACACGTACATACACACATGTGAACATCCCCTCACACATACACATACCCTACATACACACACACACACACACACACACACACACACACACACACCACCAGGCTGTGAACATTAATGTATCAAAGTAGAAAACTAAAACTCAGTACAATCATTGGAATCTGAAATGTGATTTTAAATGACCATATAGCTGGCATAAATGGTAGTATGGAATATAGTTGAACCAGAGTGGCCCCTTTCTCCACAGCGATGCTTCCAGGACTTTTGGATGAGGCTGCTTAGAACTTATGTTTTGAAAGCTGTAGTCACCCTGGCCTAGCACTACTGAGACCTCTTCGTGCAAACCTATACATACTGATGAAAATCTTAGCAGTTCTAATCCTTTGTGAAAAAGCAGATTGTTCCCTGAGTACTTTTTGCTTCTAGAACAAAGACTATCCATATGTATTCTATTTGCTCATCCTTTTCTCCTACTGTTGTTTCTGGAACAAGAAAGAAAGAATATGGAGTTACGATGATGAAAGTTAAAGGCAGTTATTTCTATGTGATGAGACTGGGTAGCTGCATCAGTTAGGATGCTCTGGAGGAACAGAACTTGAAAGATGGATATCTATAAAGGGGATTTATTAGAGTGACTTACAGACTGTGGTCCAGCTAGTCCAACAGCAGTTGTCTGCCAACAGAAGGTCCAAGAATCCAGAACATGTTTAATCCTCAAGGCTGGATGTCTCTGTGTGAGGAAGTTACAGACACTTTTAGCTACCATAAGGATGCTGGGAATTGAACCCAGGTCCTCTGGAAGAGCAGCCAATGCTCTTAATTGCTAAGCAATCTCCCTAGTCCCAAAGGACATTCTTTTAGTATCTCAAATTTAAATGAGGTAACTAGTGATATTCTCTTAATTGATAATATGTTAATAAGAAAATAAGTAGTAATCAATGCTAAATTATAAATTATTAATAGTAATTAATAATCAATAAGGTAATATTAAATCAAGAAAACACAAATATCTGTATAAATACACTCTTAACAAACACATGACAGGAAGCACATGTTAATTATAATCTTCATTTCTACAACTGGTCACATGGCCTTCGCTGGTATTAATAACTACCTTCCCCTACTACCCATTCTCTGTTTCCTCCTCAACTGGTCTCGGCTCTTTTGCTGGAGGAGTGACCTCCACCTTCGTTCCCAAAGGGCCTGTGTCCTTTGTCATCCTGTCTGGATTAGGCTGTTGGACTTCCCCATTGGCTCTAATCACAGGGCATGGTAGCACCAAGAGACACACTAAAGGATGCCCTGCCCTCCAGACGTAGTCTTCTTACCTCCATTGTGGAGAAGCAATCCAATTTTCCCATGGTAATCGGGATTAGCCATCCCTCCTATTCTTTCCTGGGCCTGTTGGTTCAAAGGCATTAGAAGTTCAGAGTGGCCAGGGGGACGTCTGAGCTTCCAGTTCAATGGAATGTTTGTTGTGTCTCCTGGCAGAAGTGTTCCCCCCTCTAACCAAACTTCTAGGCCAGCAGAACAGGAAGCAAAACTTTCCTAGTGGGTTACTAGGAATGATAATGAGTGGATCTGTTCCCTTTCCCACCCCTTGATTCCTGGACCCCTGGATCCTAGCTATGGGAGAAACGGTGTCATACAATGGATTCTGATTCAAAGCATATACTGCCTTCTGGAGGACCCCGCCCCAACCCTCCAGGGTGCTGTAACTGTGTCTCTGAAAAAAAGTTCTATCTTTCTATCAGGCCAGATGCTTCAGGATGGTGGGGAACATGGTAAGAGCCATGAATTCCATGATCATGGGCCCATTATGGCACTTCTTTGGCTGTGAAGGAAGTTCTTTGGTCGGAAGTAATATTATATGGAGTATCATGACAGTGGATAAGGCATTCGGGAGCCCACAGGTGGTAGTTTTGCATAAGTGGAGGAAAGGCAAATCTGTAACCACTCCAGTAAAGACAAAGCATTGTCCTTTCCACAGGAGAAGTGGTCCAATGCTGTCAGCCTGCCACCAGGTCGCTGGCTGGTCACCGCAGGGAATGCTGCCATTCCTGGGACTCAGTGCTAGTCTCTGCTGCTGGCAGATCTGGCACTCAGCAACAGCTGTAGCCAGGTCAGCCTTGGCGAGTGGAAGTCCATGCTATCAATTCCACATACAACCTCCATCTCTGCCACCATGGCCACTTTGTTCATGGACCACTGGGCAGTGACAGAGATGGATGGGGAACGGGCCATCCTATGGAATTGATTACTGGGCTCCTCTGCTGAAGTCACCATTGAATGGGCATTCACAGGGACACAGATATCTCCACATTCTTTGCCCATTTGCGACGCTCTGTCCACATACTACTTTGCCAGTCTTTCTTCTCGTGCTCCTTCTAAGTCCCTGACCAGGCAGCCAATCCACAGGCTACAATAAATGATTCAGTGAGCGATTACACATCAGGCTGTTTCTCTTTCTGCACAAAATATATGACCATGTGTGCCTCCTGGAGTCCTGCACACTGTGAAGGTTTCCTTTTCTGGGTGTCTTTCAGGGTTTCCCCAGAGAACAGTTGCAGGGTTACAGCTGTCCATTTTGGGGGGACGCCTGCATAGAGTGCAGAGCCATCAGTAAACCAGGCCCTGGCCTTCTCTTCCTCAGTCAACCAATCACAGGGCACACCCTGTGAAGACTTGACAGCAGATGGCATTGTAATGGAAACAGAAACAATAGGCATTTGGGCAATTTCTTCATGTAACGTGCTTGTGCCTTCAGGACCTACCTGGGCCCAATCACATATATATCACCTCCATTTGATAGTGGATTGCTTCTGTGCATATCCTACTTCATGACTCGGTGGATCCGATAACACCCAACTCATAATGGACCGCTCAGGTTACATGGTAACTTGGTAGCCCATCGGCAAATGTTCAGTTTCCACTAAGGCTTAATAGAAGGCCAAGAGCTGTCTTGCAAAGAGAGAACAGTTGTCTGCAGGTGTTGGTAGAGCCTTGCTCCCAATCCCAATGGTATCTTCTGTGATTCACATATAGGGTGCTGCCAAAGGCTCCAAATAGCATCCTTATGTCTCACTGACTCCTTAAGAACCATAAGGTCTGCTGGGTCATATATATGACCCAAATGGTAAAGCCGCTGGCACAGTAGCCTGGACCTGTTCCTGAGCCTTCTCCCATTCAGGACCCAATCAAAGCTCGCAGCTTTCCTAGACACCAGGTCTATGGTACTGGGCTTACCAGTGACCAAGGGTTAGCAAGCAAAGAGCATCCCTCACCCATGTCCTTGCATAGAAGGCGGGGCCCAGATTAAAGGTGGCTCTTCCCACCTCAAAAGATCCAGATTAAAAATGGGTCTTCCCACTTCAAATAATTTAGTTAAGAGAAAGGAAACCCCTCACAGGTGTACCCAGCTACTTGGGTTTTGGTTAATTCCAGATGGAGTCAACTTGATAGCCAAGAACAGCCATTGCAGAAGCCTCCTTTTTTGTTCTTCTTTATATTTTTCTCTGGTGTCTGATTTATTTTTATCATCATGATTAAAGCAGTACTATATCCAATGTAATATTACTAAACACCTTATATCCAAATAAGTTCTTGTTATGAATGTGTGTGTGTGTGTGTGTGTGTGTGTGTGTGTGTGTGTGTGCAGGCATGTTTTTGCATATGTGTGTGTGAGCATGTGTGTGTGTGTGCATATGTGTGCAGGCATGATTTTGCATGTGTGTCTGTGTATGTGTCTGTGTGTGTGTGTGTGTGTGTGTGTGTGTGTGTGTGTGTGTGTGTGTGGTCGTGTGTGTGTGTGTGTGTGTGTGTGCATGTGTGTGTGCATGTGTATTGTGCAGGCATGATTTTGCATGTGTGTCAGTGTGTGTGTGTGTGTGTGTGTGTGTGTGTGTGTGCATGTGAGTGTGTGCAGCGTGTTTTTGCATGTGTGTCAGTGTGTATACCTGTGGAGGCCCGAGGCTGATATCTGGAATCATCTTCTATAGCTCTTCTACCCTGTTCTCGAAGGCAGGAACTCTCGATCATATCCAGAGCTCGATGGTATGGCTAGTCTTCTAGCTGATTCGCTCTTGACTCGCTCTGAGACTCCCCCCCACCCAACTATGCCTTCTGGTGCTAGAATTACATGTGGGCTGCCACACTGATCTGACACTTGAGTGGGTTCCTGGAGATTGGTATTCTGGTCCTCACACTGGCACAAGTGCTTTAACCACTAAGCATTTTCCCCAGGCCCACATTCTGAGGTTGTTAAGCTCATATTCTGATGTTTGAAATGAATGTGCACTTTGGAAGGACAGTATTTAAGTCAATATAAGCCCCAGGTGACTCTTGATGGGGCTCAAGCTCAGGACTCCGGCTCATTAGTTAAGAAGGGGTCTTGGACTTGTTACCTGAGCCAGTACAGGACCTGCTAAGAAAGTTCCTGACGTTATATGTCCCTCTATTTGTCCCTTTCACCCTGCCAGTTGTCACCACAAGGATGGTCCAGGTGTCAGATTCTAGAAGACCTGATCCATAAAGGGACACATAGGCTGTCCAGAGTTTATGCAAGGCTGTCCTTAGAAAAGATTGCCTTGAGATATTCCCCACTACACCTCTGCTTCTCAGCAACAGCTTTAGGCAGGGGTCTCTCCTTATCTCCTGAAATCAGCCCAGAAGACAAGGACACAGCACACTGATAGAATGTTTGCTAGACCTTCATATCTTGACATGGATGCTAAAGTGGATAGTGTCCTGTAGCATCTTCAAGTTACATCCATTGCTAGCTGAGGAGATACAGTTCTGGGTGATGCAATGGAAATTTGAAGAAGACAACTCCCTCATCCCGGAAACTTTCCACAAATAAAAGCTTAACAAATTTGAGTGAAATAAGACCAGCTGCCCCCAGATGGTACCTTAGCTGTAGGGAGTGACAGGTTCAAACACCTGATGTTGAGATAATTCAGTGTTGCTATAGTCTTCACTACATTCATCTTTTTACATCCAGGACTGGCTGTGTCTTGGCACCTGCTTTGTCCAGAGGCAGCTGCTCACCTCATGAGTTAGTGAGGCCTGGGGAAATAAAGCTATTAGATTGTGATAAGGGTGCAAGTTTTGGCATCAGTCAGACTTGAATTTACGTTTAAACTGTTGATTATGAACAGTATCACCAGTGTGGGGTACATGGAGCTCGTGAGAATATTACATGATAGGACGGTTAAACATTGAAGAAACAGCTCATCTGAGGTTTGTGTAACAATGAGGGCACACAGCACGAGCTAACGATTCACTGTCATTCCCATACTATCCACAAAGAAATAAGCATCAACACACACCTCAAGCAGGCTTTCCAAGCTAAACGGTCAATGTTGTCCCTTGCTGTGCTGGACAGTTTGATGTCAGCTTGACACAAGCTAAAGTCACCTTAGAGGAGGGAGCCTCAATTGAGAGCATACCTCCATAAGATCCGGCTGTAGGCAAGCCTGTAGGATACTTTCTTAGTGATTGACTGGTTAGGGCCCAGCCCTCGCTGGGTGGTTCTATCCCTGCCTGGGGGTGCTGGGTTCTGTAAGAAATCAGGCTGAGCAAGCCATTTGGAGCAACCCAGTAAGCAGCACCCCTCCATGGCCTCGGCATCAGCTCTTGCCTCCAGGTTCCTGCCTTGTTTGAGTTCCTGCCCTCACTGCTTTTGATGATGAACTGTTATTTGGAACTGTGAGTGAAATAAACCCTCTCCTCCCTAAACTGCTTTTGGTCATGGTGTTTCATCAAAGCAACAGTTACCCTAACTACGACACTCCCAATCATCCCTGCCCTTGCTTTCTGTGACTGAACAGATGACTACTGTTAGCACTTCTTTAGAGCTTGCCACAAGCCCGGTGCTGCCTAAATACTTCATTTCAGCCACCTGTGGGAGGGTTAGACTATTACTCTTTCATTTCCATTTTGCAGGAAAACAGGAGTAAGCACAGAGCAGTTACACATTAGCCAAGATCACAAATCCAACAATGAGCAAACTAGGGTTAAAGTAGAAGCCAAGGCGGCTTCCTTAAAAGCAGTAAGCCTTCCTTCCCTCCTCATGGACACTGGCCATCACTGCCTGCAGACCTCTTCTTCTGGATATTTGGGAAGAGTCTTAGCAAGAGTCTTCTTAAACTACCTTAAATGCATGGGTACTTTGCTTGCAAGTGTGTCTGTGCACTATTTGCATGTCCATGGAGAACAGAAGAGGGCATCGGATCCCCTGGAACTAGAGTTAGAGGAACTTGTGAGCTGCCATGTGGGCGGTGGGAATTGAACTCAGAGCAGTCAGTGCTCTTAACCTCTGAGCCATCTCTCCAGCTCCTTAGCAAGAGTTTAAAACAGCAGTTTAATCTAACAAAGTCACCCCGCTTGATCTATTTTACTTAGGTTGAGAGAGACAGACAGACAGACAGGCAGACAGAGGTGGAGAGATGGCCCAGCAGCTAAGAGCACTTAGGGTATAAGCCTGAGGGCCAGAGTTCTAATCTACACAAACATATAACAAGCCAGGTGTTATCCCACACTTGCTTGGACATGAAGCACTGAATGAGGCAGGGGAAGTGGGGGCATCTCTGGGACTTGCTGGCTGCCAGCCTATCTCCAGGTTCAGCAAGAGATCCTGTCTTGAATGAATAAGGCAAAGAGTTACAGAGGATACATGATGTCCTCCTCCCTACCTCCCTACACACAGACACATGCATGTACCTACCCAATCACCACCCCCAAGTGTGTGTGCACATTAATGAGCATACACACACACACACACACACACACACACACACACACACACACACACACACCACACACTGCACCCCCTCTCTCAAATAGATAAATTAAACTTGTAAAAAGTGTTTTCAGATTCCCTGAAATCCAGTATCTAGCTGGTTGGTCTCTGACAGATATCCAAGGTTCCTGGCTAAAGGCAGGCTTCCTTCCAAGATAAAAAGAACAGAGAAAATCAGACTGCACCAATGTTGGGAACCCTATCACTCACACTGCTAAGCATTTTAACTCATCATTGTGTTTAGACAACAGGATAATTTACTTGAGTACTTGGAGAAAATGTGCCCCTCCTGGGAACCATCTCAGGGGAGAAGTATGTGGGTAAGGACCTGCTGTTATTTCTGGAATAGTAAGCAGAAATAGTTTGGAGATGGGGGAGAAGTTAGATCTCAGGAATCATAATGGGGAGGTTGGGGGCTAAGAAATTCCTCTAATCCCTGAGGAATATCCCATCAGAGTCAATGAGATGGGATGTGTGGATTCTAGTCTAAGAGAATAAAAGCTAAATAGTACAGTACATAGTAGAAAGCTTCAGAAGATAATACTATACAAAGACGGAACCACAATTCATCTATAGTCATCTACTGAGGGAGCTGCAGCCCCAGGACTGGGCATGATGGGTACAAAGAACTATCTTCATCTCATCAATCCCTCAGTAAACACCCACAGAAGTGTTGTCGCTGGGTAGATGAGGTGGTGACAGCCAACAGTAGCATGAAAGCTTTAACTCGGCCCCTTAAACACAAGCTACCCTTCCTCAGGACACCACCAGGGTGGAACCAAGGAGCTTTGCGCACAAGTGATTTTCATGAGAAGAACCTCAAAGTTCAGCAGAGCTGAGATGGGCCTAGAAAAAGACGACATACAATAGAACATTGCTTCTTTGGGGTTCTTCTCAACAATGAGCTACTCTTATTGACGAAGAACCTGGACCAGTGATTAGGTGGAACCCTACCTTCTCTTCCTGACCTTTGGCCTTTCCGCCCTGGAGATCCAAACCTCTCTAGAAGGTTCGATAAGGAGCTGCTTTCTGTCTTTCTGTCACTTCCTCACAAAGGAGTACACTTCCCCATACACTTTCTCTAAGATGCAGCCAGGCAGCCTACAGTGACACCATCTACCCAGTGACTGCACCAGAGCCACAGGAAAGCCCCTCAAAACTGCCTCCCCCCCAACTTCACACACCAACTGCAAGGACAGGGCATCAGCAGTGCTCCTGGAGGGTTGGGGTGTATCACAGGTTACCCTATTTCCCTCCTACGCTCTGTTACTTGCTGGGACAATTTCAGAAACCAGGAAAATAAGTCACTTACTGAGTTAAAAGCTTACTATACAAGAGCAGTCCTGGGGAGCAACAGGGAACAAGAGGCACATAGGACAGAGTCTGTGGAAGGGTAAGTTTCCAGACTTTTCTGTGTGTATCACCTACCCTGGTCATCTCCATGTCAGTCATCCAGAAGTTCCAACCCTGTTCTTCTAGAGGACTATGGAGATTCGAGTACATAGGCGTGATTGCTCAGGTCACTGGCTGTTGGGGACTAACTCAGCCTTCAACCTCCCCACTTTCTTCAGAGGGTAGAGGTTAAACCTCTCAGCTCTGTTATTCCATGACTGGTTACCCTGGCAACTAGTCACCCATCCAGAGGCTACTGAGGGTCCTCCACATAGTCGAATCCGTAGTCTGCAAACTCTCTTATCATTTCCCAAACTCCAAGGATTATAAGAGCTATGCACCAAAAAAGGGGGATAAAGACCTTATATCATCATCAGCACCACCACCATCACCATCGTCATCGTTACAAATCTCTCTAAGCAAAGCTCCATGCACATGTGCTTCATCCCCTCTAGGAATCTTAACAGTTTCAGAGTTTCCTGTGCACCTTGCCCTACTTCCCTAAAGAGCACTCATTTCATCTTAAGCCATCCAGTCACTGGAAGACACCTTCGTTCTTCTGATTACTTTGCACACATAGATAGGATTTACCCCACAGATAGAGTCAGAACTCTAGACTTGGGAAACCTGGTTTTGTTGGCAACACAACTAAGACGCTAATCCGGACTTCTTAGATTGCTCCAGCTCTGTGGAAGTTTAGACACTCCAGAGACCCCAGGAGATTCCCTGGCAGAGATGCACCCAGGGTCAAGCAGGAAGCAGGTTGACTCAATATCTTAGTCTAGGGCGCCTGAGACTACTTTGACAATAAGAAGTTGAGACATGGGTGGTGAACCAGGAGCCAGGCCACAGAGGGCTTTCAGGGAGAAGCTGAGAATTTGTCACCAGGATTACAGAGAGTCACACATGTTCCAGGCAATCAATGTCAACAGCCCTAAGCCAGATGTCCACAGTTAACAAATGGAGTTAGAATTTTCTTTCAAATGAAAACGTGTCTTTGAGAACTCATCTGCACGTGACGCTGGAGATTAGAGGTTTATTATTGTGGTTTGGGCCTAGAGGAGAAACAGAACTGGGGCAGTGAGGTTGTTTGCCTCTCTTTACTTCCTCATTTTTGAGAAGTCAAGTAGGTCAATGCACTGCCCGGAGCATGTGTGTGGTCTGCCTTGACCTCAGCAAATGTCCGCTGGAGCTGGGCCTCACTGCTAGGTACCTGCTGGGCCTCTACCCCACTCAGGGTCAAGGCTGAGTGCACAATTTGATTGCATCATCCTAATCTTCATCTTCATGAGCGATTTCCTTGACTCTCCATGTCTACAAATCTTGAGCTCCCAGAATGCTGGCACTAAAAGTCATCGACCTGAAACAGTGGCCCAGCCCAGGTTGAAATACATATTATTATGGTTTCTATTTTATAGATGAAGAAATAGAGGTGTTGGGGAGTTTACATAATTTGGCCAAGGATGGTAAGTGGGAATTAACAGGGTAGGGATTTGAGTCTGCCTTATTTATTTGAGTTAATTTGATTCGTGGACTTTATTAGCTCTTAACCATGTTGTCACACGGTGCTAATATTCATATCAAGGTGATTCAAAGTGAGGCAGTTTGGAGAGGGGTGGCTTTGATAGAAATGAAATAGCTTCTTGGGTTAAATGTCCTAGTACAAAACCCATGGAGAAAACCATCCAATGCACTTGTTTCTGCTGGTGGACGATGTTTTCCATGATCTCAACTCACTAACAATGACATGAAGGTAAACAGAGCATAGGGGAGGATGCCCTGGAAGGGAGACCATATTAAAGAACAAAAGTATGGATTGGGTAAAAGTGGATGGTAATGTGGAGATGTGTATGAAATGTTTATTTCTGGGATGTGGAGGACAGACTTGAATTTGTTGGCTATGCAGAACTGGAGAATATAACCTGTGTTAGATCTCTGTGTGTATGTCTGGGTATGTTGTGTTGTGTACATATATGTACATGTGCTTGTGGAGGACAGAAGCTGGTTCAAGTGTCACCCTCATATTTGCACCTTATGTTTTGAAACAAGCTCTTTTGCTGAATCTGAAAGTCACTAATTCAGCTAGATGAGTCGGGAAGTAAGCAAGCCTTAAAAACATCCTCCTGTCTCTACCTCCCTGGCATTGGGATTATAAGATTATGGACACATACCACCTATGGTGGTTTGAATAAAATTGACCCTATAGGTTCATAGTGAGTGGCATTATTTGAAAGGATTAGGACATATGGCCTTGTTGGAGTGGGTGTGGCCTTGTTGGAGTGGGTGTGGCCTTTCAGAGTGGGCGTGGCCCTGGAGTGGGTGTGGCCTTATTGCAGTGGGTGTGGCCTTATTGCAGTGGGTGTGGCTTTGTTGGAGGAAGCGTGTCACTGGGGGTGGGCTTTGAGCTTTCAGAAGCTCAAGTCAGGCCCAGTTGCTCACTCTCTCTTCCTGCTGCCTGTTGATCCAGATGTCAAACCCTCAGCTACCTCTCCAGAACCGTGTCTGCCTGCATGTGGCCATGCTTCCCACCATGACAATAATGGACTAACCCTCTGAATGTAAGCCAGCCCCAGTTAAATGGTTTCTTAAGAGTTGTTGTGGTCATGATGTCCCTTCACAGCAAAAGCAGCCCTAACTAAGACACCACCATGACCACCTTCTTATGTGGATGCTAGGGACTCAAACCCAAGTCTTCATGATTGTAGAGCAAGCACATTTCCCTGCCTCTAGAACTGGGGTTTTCAACAGCAGTGAAGAGGTCTGACAAGATTGTTTAGCTGGCAAATCACTTACTAGACAAGCAGAAGGGCCAGAGTTTGTATCTTCAACACCCAGCCAAATGACAGGAGGATGTGGTAGTCCTCTTGAAATTCCAGCAGGCAAGAGGCAGAGGGGGGGGGATCCTTTCTAGCTGCACTAGTGGAATTATCAAACTCTGACTTCAAGCTAGAGACCCTGCCACAACATAAAAATTGGGAGGGATGGAAGAAGACACTAAACATCAACTTCTGGCCTCTTCACACATAGACACAAATGTGAGCCTACACCTGAATAAAGAAATGTGCCCACATGATGGGAGATGTTATTTTGTAAATATGTTTCTCATACTGGTTAATTAATAAAGCACTATGGCCAATAAGAAATAAGATAGGCGGGGCTAGGAGACCACAAGGAGGAAAGAGGAAGTGGTAAGGAGGAGTCAAGATGTAGACTGGGGAGGAAGGAAGACGCTGATCGTGGCTCCCCATAAGATGACCATGTGGAAATACTTAGATAAATAGAAATGGGTTAATAATTAAGACAGAGCTAGCCCATAAACAATAATGGTAACTGGCCAACAGGATTGTATCAAATAGAGTCTCTAAGTGTTATTTGGGGCTGGTGCGGCTGTGGGCCCAGACCAGCGGCTGGCGGGCTGGTGGGCTGGTGGGAAGAACCTGCCTGTAACACCCACACATGTGTAAAGCATGCATACATATGTGCATAACACACCCACCATTTTTTAAAAAAGAAAAGTAAGTACCAGCAAAGAGAATAACCCCTCAGGGGGCCTTTGGGGAAGCACGCACCAGTGACAGGTGGGAGATGAGCTCAAGGATGGAAGGTAAAGGTACAGGTAAGACGCTAATCAATAATTCAACTCATCAATTGCAAGTGCATAAAAAATTAAAGCAACAACAGGTGACTAGAGACGAAGCTGCAGCTAGACAGATGAGAATGGTTTGAAAAGTTCCTAGCTAGTTGAATATGGTAGAGAGAGAGGCAGAGGAGCCAGAGAACAGCCTGGGTGTTAGTAGGAAAACAACTGGGTAGTGAGCGTGGAAACTAAGTTTGGCAGTCAGGGGGTGCGGTGGAGATGGCGGCATGTGTTTGAGATGTGTTGCATTTGACGCACTACAAAACAGACACAACATTGGTGAGCAGTTGACACAAGTCTGACTTCACAAGAGAGAGAGAGGTGTGTCTTCAGCATCGCATGGTAGTTAAAGATTTGCATGGGAAAAGTTCCCAGAAAATCCAGAAACTGCTGGAAGATTAGATGGGCTAGAACTCTACAGAGGGTTTGTGTTTATTGTACTCAAAGAAGCAAAGGAGGGCATGAAGAAGATTCAGAGCCATCAACAAAGTGGGTGAAGTAAGGCAATTCTGCGTCTGATGCCCTTGATGCTAGTCTATGGACCTGAATCATCAAAACGGTATAGTGGAGACCAACGGGTCATATAAACCTTCATCGCTGCAGTCTGGACCATTAGGAACCCTTCCTGTGTTGGTTGGCTGTGGTTTTCTATACACCTTCATCACATCCACATGAGTAATACTGAGGTGTGGTGATGTTCGAGGTTTCCTAATGTGTGTCTTCATGCAGACATGCTTCCTCACCTATGAGGTCTTGGTCCAGTTCTCCTTGTTACACAGGATCCATCCCTCCAGTCAGCATAGCAAGTTCCCTCTTTACCTGTTGCTTAGAGGTTTGTGAGTCCAACAGAGTCCGGCAGAAGCTTAAGTTCCAGTGCAATAGAGTCTTCATTGTGTCTTTGGTGAAACAATTCCTTTAGAACTAAGACCTCTAGGGTATGAAAACAGGAAGGAAAAATGTGGGTCCCTGGGGGTGATGGTGGGTGACACCCCTTCCATACCCAGCTATTGCTTCCTGGCTATGAGACAAATGGTACCTTATGTTGGACCCTAATTCATAGCACATACAGTCTTACGGAGATGCTTGTCCTGTCTCTGTGAGTCGGCACTGTAAATGTCTTCCAAAGGCCATCTCACTCTCTTGTGGAGCCAGTTCCTTTCAGATGCTGAGGGACATGACAAGACCAGTGAACTGAGGAGTGTGGGCTATCACCATACTTCTTTTGTTCTGAAGTGAATGCTTTGAGAAGCATTTTGGAAGATGACAGAGTCACATTGTCCCCCTGCTACTCCTCACAGACTGGTTCTGCTGCAGGCTCAGGACATCTTTTCTCATGTCTATAATTTCTTTTTTTTGTATACACAAATGGATCACCAACTCACCACACCCTTTCCTGTTACCCAGTGTCATGCTCCTCAGGCCCCTCATAGCCAGTTATCAGTCCTAACTTGTCTTTCATTTCCTGTCATCTACCCCAGTACTTACTATGCTCCAGAGAATTAGAGGATCTCAGTTTCTTATCCATCTCACAAAACGTAAGATCCTGAGGGCTGGGATTATATTCTGTTAGTCTCACTTCTGTGTGCAGTGGGCAGTGTCTGCAAACACTGCTTTAATGAATATGCACAGAACACATGCCCAGTGGAAGAGGGTAAGAAAAAACGTCAGAACAAAATGCATGCAGGAGGTAGACAAATAGTATAGACAATGCTAGGTGATGGGATGTTCATGAGAGTCCTTGTCCACCAATCAGCTTGAGTCCAGCTGATTGTTGCTTAGAAGAAAGTCCACAAAAGGTGGCCAGATTTTCACTTCCTTCCTTCCTTCCTTCCTTCCTTCCTTCCTTCCTTCCTTCCTTCTTTTCTTCCTTCTTTCTTTCCTTTCTTTCTTGAAAGGAGCCACAAATTCTGTTTGGCTGTGAAATATCAAAATTTTATAGTTAGTAACTAGGTCTCTAGCCTACAAGGTCAAGGACAGTGGTCTAACTCTACAGGACAAGGGGCTGAGCCACAAGCCTTACAGATATAGACATTCTGTAAATCTGGGGACCTGCAGCATGTTATATGAACCCAACTATACAGGTTCAACTTTCATGGGGACCTCCAAGACCAATATCCTGATCCTAGGAGTAAAAGGCATAGCTACCCCAGCTTCCCTGAAACAGGTTTCCACAGAGACTCCCACAGAACAGCCACAGAAGCCAAGGGACCTGATTCATCTTTCTAATTTCTTCTTCACTCACAGTTTAGAAGTAAAGGCAAGCATTTTGGAATGGAGTCTCCAAGTATCTTGGATAATTTCAACAAAAGCCTCAAGAGGATGATACAGAAGCCTCCGCTAATGGGGACCTGAGCAATCCCGCCCCTTAGAATGACGTAGATGTGACCGTGTGCATGCAATGAGCAGATCACAGCACACAGGTAAGGAGCTCTGGGGACCTACAGGAGGGGGTAAAGCACAGACTCTACAGCCATTAATATTTCTGCAATATGAAGACCACTCCCCAGACCCCCAGCAGATGCCTAAAACCATCGCACTGACCTAGAAAACCATTGTTCTGACATCTATTAAGCAGTGGTTATGCCTTCTCCGTGGCATCTCTGTCTTATCTGAATTGTCAATGTCACTACTCTTGTGCTTTGTGTCCTTTTTAAAGTAAAATAAGTGGTATTTAAACATATCACTTGGTACTGGCAGCCAAGACTACTAAATGACTGACAGGTGGGCAACAGAGATTGTACACACCAGACACGGGGTGCTGCTGGGATGCATGAGATTTCATCATGTCTTTCAGAATGGCATGAAATTTAAATCATGAGTTATTTCTTTCTGGAATTTTCCATTTAATCCTTTCAGACCACAGTTGGCTCCAGGTAACTGAAACTATGTATAAGGCAGGATTGTTGTGCATAGCTTATAGCATGGTCATGAGAATCAAATAAATGGATTCTTAGAGTAGGTCTGACATATGTGAAGAACATAGTATGTGCTAATTAAAATCCCCAAGATCGTGAAGCAAAACGATCCTTTTTTCTTCATGACTTGATTGTTTCAGGTGTTTTGTTATTGTGATGGGAAACTGGCAAATACACATTAGGATAGCTATTATAATCATACTCAAGTACTTTGCATAATAGAGCCATCTGTCACTTGGCCTCTAGTCTGCACTTAATCTCATTCTCCCAAGCTGCCAGACTGGTGAGATAGAGGCTCTTGTCACCAAACTTGATGACCTGAGCTTGATGCCAGGATCTCGCTTGATGGAAGGAGGAGACTAACTCTCATAAGTGTTCCTCTGACCTCCACACGCAATGTCCTGGCATGTGTGGACCTCCACACAAACACATACACAAACAAACAAACAAAACAGTAAAATATTTAAATCTAGCTGCCAATATCTCTTTTGGCCATAAATGCAAAAATCTTTAACAGCAAATAGAATCCAGCAATATAAAAGAGGAAATACCTCATAATCATGAGGGGTTATCCTAAAATTCAAGGTGTACGCAATGATGAAAAGGAGTCAGTATGAATAACTTATTAAGAGATCTACTAATTGTCTGTTTCTGTAGATACAGGGAAATCCCTTTAAAAAATGCAACTCCTGGTAAACTAGAAAAAAATAAGAAATAGAAGAAACAGATTTTTAAAAAGGAGTCTACAAAATAACAAACAAAACAAAACAAAAAGAGACAACTATAGTTAGCACCACACATCACAGTTAATAGTAAAAGACTGACACTGAGTTCTTCCCAGGACTGGAAGTTTCTGAGCTTGCAATGTCTTTTCAACATGCTGGGAGTTGCAGTTGTGCAAAGAAGCGAAAGGGAAAAGCAGAAGCATGCAGGAGAAATTCACTGTTTACGTGCAGACAGCATGCAGGGGAACCCCAAGAAAGTTACAAAAGCACTACTGCAAATAAGAACTGAAATCAGCACACTGCGTCATACAAAGTCATTTCACCAGCACATGAGCTGAACAGGGATGACGCCAGCAGACAATGCCAAAGTGAATGGGGAAAGCCCTCCACCCTGCACTAAGAACTACAGTCAGCCAAGGAACCCTGAAAGTGGGAGAAACAGTCTTCTTCAGTCCAGTACCAAATGCCAGCTTTGAAAACATGCATACAAGTAACATTAAAAAGACTGAGAAAGCTCTAGTCAGAATATAGATATTAAGATTGGGAGTGGAGTAAGTGTGTGTGTGTGTGTGTGTGTGTGTGTGTGTGTGTGTGTGTGTGTGTGTGCATGCACACATATGCATGTAATAACATTAATGAAAAAGAGGCCATGAATTTGAAAGAATGCAAGGAGGAATATATGAGACAGTTTGGAAGAAAAAAGATGAAATCACAATCCCAAAGAGCGAAAAACAATTTTAAAATCCCATCTTATTTCTGAAAACTGTCAATGAGCAAGTCAAAATTGAAATTAAATAAATGGTTTATTTATAATAGCACCAAAGTCATGAGCTATTTAGGTATAAAATCTAAATATTATAAGGCCCATATGCTGAACACTAAAATACCCCCAAAAAAGAAACTTCAGTCAGTGTAGACAGCCTGTCTTCATGTTTAGAAGGTGTGCCATTATTACCATGGAAACTCTCCCAAAGGGACTCTGCATGGTCACAGAGACCTAACAGACTTTTTTTTGAATATGGACAGGTGGGTTGTAAAAGTTTCTAATGAAGGGCAGAGGAGCTAGAATAGCCCAAATAATTCTGAACAAGTTGAAGTAGGGGAACCTATGCTACCTGATTTCAAGACTTACAATAAAGCTACAGTCCTCGAGACATCCTGGTAAAAAAAAGACAGATTAACAAAACAGAATGTGGAATCCAGAAGCTGGCTTACATAAATACAGCCAACCGACTTTTGGCAAATGTTCAAAGGTGATTTAACAAAAAGAGAGTCCTTTGAAGAGACAGTGCTGGAAAATTTGGATATTAATATGCAAGTTAAAATGAATTACAACATGCATGCTCAGTGTGTGCACTATTTAATTTAAAATAGATTATAGATCTAAATGTAAAACTTGTAGAAGAAAATCTATTGATTTCAAGTCAGGCAAAGTCCTTAGGAATAACATCGATTTCAACAAAATCAAAACTTTTATTATGCGAAAGGCACTGACGAAGGTAGGAAGGCAAATTTAACCCCGAGAGACTCTTGTAAACCACATATCTGATAGTGGGTTTGGGTTCAAAAATAGAAAAACAGAACTCTCACATCAAAACTCAAAAGTAAGAAAACAAACAACTTAACACAAGATAATGGAACTTTTTAGGCAGAGTCATCATTAAAGATAATGTAACCATAAATGACAAGGATAAACTGACCACTTGGTCAGAAGATACAAACTACAAGCACAGGCCTATGGGTATATATGGCTATAGACAGTGAGCATACCCGTGCAGAGGCCTAGTCTGCAAGGTGGAAACTGTGAGCAACGAGTCCCTGAGAGGAACCCTTTAAGTCACAGGTGGTGTGCTCCCAACGGGACTGTGGAACCCTGGCTGCTGTTCGTTCTCTCTCCTTTCTAGCCATGAAGTGAGCAGTTGGGGCTGACATGTTCCCTCACCATAGGCGTCAAACCCTGGGGCCAATAGATCATAGACTGGGAGCTTCAAAACTATGAGCTGAAAAATCACCATTTATCTTTATAAGTTGATTAGCTCGGGTATTCTGTTATCAAAATAGAAAACTGGTCAATACACATTAAAATAACTAGTATTTTAAAACCCCAAATCTGACTGTCCTAAATATTGATAAGAATGTCGGGCTAGTATGACACTCTTGTACCCATCGCTGGGGATGCAAAATGGTAGAACCACTTTGGAAACAGTTTGCTGTGCCCTCATCATAGCACACAATTCCACTCCTAAGCCTTTATCCAAGGAAAGTAAAAATGTACCCACTGCAGCAAGAGATTGCACAGGACCATTGCATCTGGCTTGAATTCTGGAGGAACAGCTCCTCTGCTTTGAAACTGCCTTTTGTTTAAAGTCAGTGATTGGTACCTTTTGTTTAAAGCCAAGGATTCTTATCTGAGTTCTTCCTGAAGGAATTTCAGAGCCTTTGCAAAATGTAGTCTTGAGAGGACCTGGCAAACAGGGAAGTCTCGTGGCTGAGAATTGCTTAGGCAAATTGTTCCTTCAAATGACTCCAGGTAAGAGACTTTGGTACATAGAAATTAGTTTGCTAATGCTATATAACAATAAAAGGAGACTTTTGCAAAACCATGAGCGCTCAGTCCATCAGAGACTGGACCTTTCTGCTACAGAGAGCCGAAAATTCATCTCAGAGTGAGTTACCTGCACAAAACAGAACGCCAACAATCCACACAAAGCCCCACATGTAAATGTCTGGGAATATTACTCATAAGTGCCAGAGACTGTAGACAACCCAAACATCTCTCTGTGAGTGGGTAATAGCCAACAACGAAGAAGAATGATCATTGATACACACAACATGGATTCCCAAATGCACTCCACTGAGAGGGGCATGGATGGATCAGAACGTGGTTTGGTTCCAGGATAGCACACTCTAAAAGGCCTGCACAGACTTGTCTCTACATCAGGACTGTAGATGAGTAGTGGTGAGGGGTCAGGGTTGAGGGTTGTAGAGAGATAGGATTGGCACACAGTAGGGCAGCAGGAAGGGACTGGGGAGATGTCTGCGTACTTCAATAGTGTAATAGTGGAATACTTATCAAAATGTGCAGAACTCTGTATGCTATCCATAATTTCCTAAGTGATCCTTTCTAAGATCCATCGCCCCTGACTCTCACTCTGTCTGCCTCCCCTTTCACACAGACCCCTGAGCCTGGAGAGGAGGGATTTGATGAAGATGTTCCATTTAGGACTGGGTACTCCAAAGCCTCTCCCTTTCTGCCCATTTGTGGGTCTCTTCCATTTTATTTCTTTAAGACAGGGTCTCTTACTGCATCTGGGTCTCACTGATTCAGCTAGCCAGAGAGCCCCGAGAGCCTCCTGTCTGCCTTCTCAGTCCCTGGCTATTTATGTGGGTGCTAATGATACAAACCTGATCCTCATTCCTGCATGCCAAGCACTTCTGGCTGCCTCCTCTCCCGAGCCTCTCAAGCATGTGATTTTTCTAAGACCTGTGACAGTGCTTCTAAACTACACCACTGGGACCTGACCATTTTGTCAGATATGGTCATCATTTTGTCATTTTGCTCATCAGCTTCTTCGGTGAGGCAAATGCTCCTGTAGGTTCCTTATGTTTCCTGAGAACCATAGTTTAGGGTCCTTTCCCCAGCCACAAGCCGAGCGTGCACACGGCTCTTGGCCTGCCCTTCGTTGAGCAGAAGGAACAGACGTGAAGAGAATCACTTCACAGACACGGAGCTGCTGTGTTGGTTTGCTTCATCGACTCTAGATCACCCTCACCTAGTCTTGTCAAACCCAAGAGATGACCAAATCCTGTCAACCAGAAAAGTCTGCAATGCCAGGATGAAAACTACAGTGTGCTTACAGCTGTGACCAGATCACATCTGGAATCCTCAGCTGGGCAGACAAAGAGCATTGCCGTGCAGCCTCTTATAAAGAAAATAAAGAGTCTAGCATGAGGATAGAAGAGGGGCCCCACACTTCCACACACTCCTTTTAAGGATGGACCAACAATTCCATGCCAAGTCTTGCTTTTCCCGACGGGAAAATGGGATTAGTAAAAATGCCAGCTGTGTAGTCGGGGTGGTCAGATCACCGTGAGACCTAAGGTGTGTGAAAGTGCTTTGCAATGGTGAGCACTCCAGGTCAGCTCTTGTTCCCATACGCCTCAGCACAGTGGCCCGGGTCACTGACCCTATAGCTCTAAGTGCACTCTCTTTAATACGCTCTCAGAGAGACTCTGAGACCGAAAGAGTA
This sequence comes from Cricetiscus sungorus, assembly GCA_030556225.1. Taxonomy (NCBI): domain Eukaryota; kingdom Metazoa; phylum Chordata; class Mammalia; order Rodentia; family Cricetidae; genus Cricetiscus; species Cricetiscus sungorus. The sequence continues at coordinate 1,872,500 of JANBXA010000395.1, read as the reverse complement.
ACAGTGGGGGTGGGGCTGGTGGGGAAGGAGCAGTTGGCGACAAGGAAAGAAAATCGTAATCTTTTACTAAGGCCAAGGGCCTCAGTTTGAGGACCACGCAAGCAAATAGTGAAGCATGGCGAGCTGGGGCCAGTGGAGGACCTCAGGGACAAAGGCTGCACACAATACAGGCTTCAGCTCTGCGGCTAGGTGGAGCCAGCTAGGGCCTGTAGCTGCTGTCACAGAGGACCAGGGTCCTGCTTGGAGACTGGGCCCTGCTCAAATGTCAGCTCATCAATACTAAAGGAACAGAAGGGAACCTGCTGTCTGCTGGGGCCTTTGTTACTTTGTTTTTAATGAATTAGTCTTTTGTTCATCCATCTGTGAGCAAAGAATGTCTTCTGCAATCCTTTCAAAACCCAACTCCCCCACATGTATCCACATTAGTGAAAGCTAAATAAAATCTGTGGGTTTGGCACATTGCCTTGGTCACATGATCCAGTAGGCCTTTGAAGGGCTCCTTTTTTTTTTTTTTAAAACAAGTGTTTATTGAATGACTATTATTCATTCAACAAACATGTCATGAGTACCTACTGTGCCTCTGGCCCTGTAACTGGTGTTGGGGACACAAGGAAGAATGCAGGCCCAGTCCAGACCTTAGGAAGTTCAATAGGGAAGGTCACAATCAACACCAGTTAACACAGGCCTGACAGAAATGTTAATGACCAGAAGAGAGCCGATGGGGAGAAGGCACTCTCAGAGAATGTCTGTGGTCAGGTCAGGTCTTCCGGGAGGACGGGGAGAGTTTATTTCATCAAGGCATTTGAGTGCTGATCAGGTGTCAAAGGTCCGCTGTGTGTTCACGAGGTGTGGTGGCCAATATTGACAATGGCCGCTTGATAGGATGCCTACTGTTGATGTTTAATAAGGATCAGGAGAAACAAATAGGCCGAATAGATGTTTATTCAGGGAGAAATAACTCACAACATAGACAGGTGAACACCAGCAGGTTCCTGGTCCCAAGGATGCCTCCGGATGTACCCCTGTCCCCTTGCTGCAAGCAAGAGAACTCTCTGAGCCCCCTCCTCAGCCTTAGTTCCCCCAGGTCTCATCCGGCCCTGTCTCCACCCCCAATGGGCGTGGCCTATGCCACAGGTGCGGACAAGGTGAATATCTCACTACAGTCTACCTAGTGACAACCCTCTGCGAGCGACTGTGAGAGGGTTGGGTTTCTAGCTCCAGTTGATTGAAACGGGAACAGCCATCCAAAATGTTGATGCTGTCATTCCGTACTGGGTCCTGCACCACATAAAAGGGACAAAGCAAGCTGAGGTTCAGGAGCATCGGGTTTATTCGCTTCTGCTCCCCGGCTACAAACACAGTGCGATCAGTTACCTCACACTCTTGCCACTGCCACCGTGGTAGACTGTAACCCCTCAAACTAAAATAAGCTCCGCTGCCTTCCGGGCTTCTGTGAGGTAATTTGTCACAGCAATGAGAAAAGTCACTGCACTCTAATAGAAAGTGAGTGTGTCCCACAGATGCTGGGTGGGCTGGGTGGTGTCCTCATTAAGGTCCAAATGTGACTCCCAGGAAAGCCTGTGATGGAAGCCCCGTGGTGAGTCTGTCTGTTTAGTGTCCCGTTGCAGGGAAGCCGGAGTGGGACCCGGGGTGGCTTCACTTCACCAAGACTTGATTGTGGCCGGGAGGAGTCCAGGCACAAGGACAGATCTGGAATCCGGAGGCCCCAAGTTTTCATGACCCAGTGTGCACGCTGCAGACCTGCCCTTGGGTGCACTTTTGTGGCTCTGAGGGCAGGAGTTGGGCTCTAGATAATAATTGCATAGATTTGCTTAGTAAACACTGGGTAACCAGAGGATAATTACATGTTCTTACAGAGACAGGGCTCAGTAATTACCTTCAATGGCCCCAAAGTATTATTTAACACATATTCTGGTTTATAAGGCAGAAATAATGATGAATTTGCTTGGTAATTACCCACCTCTCAGCCAGTACATATCCTGCCAGTAGCTGATCCTTAGCCCATCATTAGGGTCTAGCCATTGCTTTGGTAAATAGAAGTTCTTCTTATTATTGGTCTCTAGGCACATGAAGCATTATTAAAACACCATTAGTGACATTTCTCCAAAGGGTAAATACACGAGTCTGTGTGCGACGCCTACATTCCTTGGGCCAAAGGTTTTATTTCTGTCTTCTGAAAGAGGCAATGGGGGGAACAAATTCGAACAGGCCTCCAAGCATTGTAGCGTCATCTCCTTCATGAAAAAGAGACCTGGCTTGGCTCAGATAACAGAGAGGAATCAGAGCACTACTGTCTTCAAGAGAAAAAGTGGTTGTTTGTTTATTTGCTTGCTTTTTAGCTCTTGAAAATGGCTGTGCCCAGTTTAGGTGGGGCCCTAGGGCTGGCACCACCACCCTGTGGCGGGCTGGGTCAGCACACTGGGTGCCAGGGCAGACCACAACCTCTGAATATATTTATTGGCAGAGTCCTTGTGGTTCCTCCTAAGATGGGGCCTGAGGGCTCCACATAGGGGGCCGGACCCTGTACTTGGGGATAGCATGCTTCTCCAGACATTTAGGATACATATGCAGTGCATATGGGGAAGAAAAGGACAGCAGATACAGAACTTGAAGATGCAAAGCCAGACCCAGTCTTTGTCCTTGACAGAGGCCTTGGAACAGAAGCCTGACATGGTTAGTCAGAAGGCAATAATTTAAAGGCCACAGCTCCAACTGCCCCTGGCTCAACCACTCACTCAGAAGTAAACACTTTGTAATCAATAGGGGCTTGAAGAGGGTGGTCATCCACTATGGGCAGGGCAGGGCAGGGCAGGGCTGGGCGTAGGCTGCCTAGAACAAACAGAGCCCTCATTACCATTCCCTTCCACCTGACCCACCCAATTTCAAGGGGTGGGGGGGTGGATATCAACACTAACTATAAACTCTCCAACCAAATCCCAACTGCCAAGGCAGACGGCCAGTCCAGTGGCCCGTTTCTCCTGTAATGAGTTCCAGGGCTGACTTTGACTCTGGAGGTGACTGTAGTGGCAGTGGAAGGCCAGAAGAGGAAGCTGAGAAAGCCCAGGTTAAGATCAGGAGCCCTGGGTTCAAATCCCAGCCCTGCCTCTTACTGGCCCTTTGATCGTTGGCAGCCCGGAACTTCAGCTTCTTCGTTTATACCCGAGGGACTGCAAACTCCTTCAGCACAAAGGCCGCATTCAGTATGCCACAGAAGACCCTGCGCCCAGCCTGCTACCTTCTAAATAAACAACATTTCTGTGAAAACGAGGGAAGCGAACCACACATTTCATTTACACAGCTCCATCCTGTATGTCTTCACTGAAGAACAAAAAGAAAGCAAACGAAATTATCTTAAATGGTAGAGGAGAGTTTTCTTGACAGTCTGCTTGGCGCCCAAAGTGATGCTAAAAGCAGAGATGCAAAACTGCTCTCTGCAGTTGTCCCTCCTGTGCTGCGTGCAGAAGTGGCTTTGTTTCATACTGCACCGTGGCATCTATATCATATCATCTTACACATAACTTGTAAGTATATTTATTTGCCTAAAGACTTTTTTTTAGTGTGGATGAGTGTTTGCCTGCATGGATGTAGATCCCTGGAATTGGAGTTACAGACAGTGTGAGCCATCATGTTGGTTCTGGGAAGAGAACTCAGGTCCTCTGGAAGAGCATCCAATGCTGTTAACCACTGAGCCATCTCTCCAGCCTGCTTTGGTTTTGGTCATGGAAAGCCACTCTCTTGATGTCCTCTTGTCATTTAATTACAGATTTGGACCTACATGAGTCACTAGTAAGTACTACACTTACTAATGACACGAGTCACACGATCTCCCTTCCATTCCTTAAGACTGCATGCTAGAAGAATAAACACAACTCTTTGTCATAGCCTTAAGTATTTCCTTATTCAAACACAGGAAGGAACAATGGGAAATAATATTTAAGGCTTAGGTGTATCAGTGCTAGAGTCACTGTGACAGACTAGTATCATTATGGTATGCCATCCTGGTGCACAAAAAAGAAATGGGCTTGTATGCAGGTATGCAGGTGCTAGAGAACTTACACAATGCATATAAACAAGTACGGTGCTTTCCATTCAGCCTCACAGATGGCCAAGGTGTTTCTGGGGAAATTTGGTTGTACCCATTACTGCCTTGGGATGTGCCTTGAGATTTTGGGTTCTCTTTTTTGGCCACAGTGAGGGAGCTGGCACGTACGTATTGAGAATTGGTGTTGTCCTGCTGTTGTCCTGCTTCCTTCCCTTGTGTCCCAGCAGCTCACTTAAGTCAAGGTCAAGAGGTTGATACAACCCAAACCTCCTGAGTATCAGTGCCAATACTGGCACCTGCAGCACGGGTTAACTCACAGCTTATTGAATAGTTGAGATGTTCAGCAAGGTGCTGGACACAGACCACTGACTGCAAAATATGGCACCTAGAGCACAGGTTACCAACAGCTCAACTGATGGTTTACACAAATGCAACTCAGGTATCCTGCCAGCCCAAAGTATGGTGAATCTTGGCATTTCATCTGAACATGGAAGCGGCTGCTGAGGAGAATGAAATAGACAGGTACTCACACACACTCATGCAGAATCAACCCTAGTCCTTGTCATTTGAGCCATCTCTTTCTTCTCTGTCCCACCTAGTAACTGCTGAAAAAAAAAAAAATCCCACTTCAAAGCCACCTTGTGTCCATCTTGTTTTTACCAGGTTTCAAACTAAAGAAGAAATTATGATATGCTACCTATAACCTGCCCTTGCTCTGTCCTACCAAGCAGGGGCCTCCAAACACAGAGGAGGGACTGTGACAAGGACATACAATCCTCTTTCCCATGTGAAATGATGAGGAACTGGGCCAGGTTCCCTGGGAAGCCAGCATGGGAAGGTCAGAGTTGGAAAACCCACATAACTGGAGAAGCAGACTGTGTCTGTGATGATCACTGTCCCACATCCTCGCTACCTTCTCTTCAATGTAGGATTCTGATGGACTTGGGGACAGAGGGATGGCTCTATCCTTAAAGGTGAACAGGGAGGCCAGGCTGGAAAATAAGGAGAGTTAACCCTTTGATCACTGTGACTAATGCACAAATGAGTATTATGAGACCCAAGGTATCCCAGGAAGCCCGCGCCTCGTATATGAAGAGGGAATCCGTCTCTTTCTGTGGAAAGAGACATTAATTACAGCTGCAAGATCTACCTATCCAGCACCTGCCTGCAACTGGAGCCAATGTGGAGAAACGGACCAATGCCACATCCTGGGAACACTGGACATCCGGAGCAACTCTACGGTCCGGGCCCATCAGCATTCCATCAGAGATGTGGCAGGGGCTGGTGAAGCTCCACCCCTTCCTGAGCTATAGGTAGTTAGTGGTCCACTACAGGAGGAGGGGGTCACATCCTCGTGGTGTAGCCGCTGGTAAGCTGCCCTTCCTCAAGTGCATAGCTGCCCCCATTCCATAATGCTCAAGCAAGAAACCCTAGTTAAATGTAGTCTCACACACACACACACACACACACACACACACACACACACACACACACACCACAGTAGTTGGGAATTAAGAGGGGACAAGGCAGTGAAAGTTGGTCTTGTTTATAGATGAGAGCTCTAACACATCGGATATCACTTAGGGGAGGAATAAGGTCTGGATGATGGCAAAAAGAAAGCCCTAGGACATACGCAGAGGCTTTTGGATGGTTCACTCATATATATTTATAGAAAATAAGGGGATAGGGGTGTATAACATAAAATTCTCGGCAGCAAGAAGAAGAATGTATACTTGATCCTCTGGGATCTGAACCCTGAGACAGTCAGGGAAAGAGACACCTAGACACAATGGCATCTCCTAAACTGACTGGTCCAGTTGCTGTACTCCTCACTTGGGGAAACCCCTGCCATGTGTGCCAGATGCTGCACATCTGTGGTTAACATTGTTCCTTTAAAGAATCACAGGGATTCTTGTGTGGGTAAGCCACACATTCTCATTAGCTGTGGTCAGGAGGGGTGCCTCCCTCCTACAGAGGAATTCTAGCTGACAGACTGCTCTAGGGCATGTCTTTTAGAGAAACTGATTCATCTTCTCTCTTGGCTGGCTGTGGGGGATGCACACCTGTGTCCTAAGATGACTTCAGAGAAAGAAAGGAAGGAAAAGACACTGCTGAGGCCCAGCTGCCTCAGCAGACACTTCAACAGTGGTCAGACTCAAGGGCAGCCATGCCTGGTGGGCAGGCAGCAGTGGGCTTGTTTACGCCCAGTGCCTGGAAGCCCTATTGGAGGCTAACCCCCTGAGTTTGGTCCTAGCAGACAGCTTGGGTTGGGGGAGTCAGACATCTGGGCTTAATTTGGTCCCCCGTTCCTCCTTCCCCTCTACATTCTTCAGCCATCGCAGAATGCAAGTTTCCCAAAGATGCTTTGAAGGTGGAGGCCCAAACAGGGTAGGGTGGTCACAGCCTACTAACATTTAACCTAAGAGAAGTCTGCAATGCATACCTAAGAGGAGAGGGGGGAACTGAGAAGGAAATAAACCCAGTAAGTTTGACCCTGCACCCTCCCACAGGCAGACACCCCAAAGCAGTTTTATAGTGGGTGAGAATCTGGGGTTCCTACTGCCCCAGGTATCTAATGAGCACCTTCACTTGATAGTGGGTGGGTTTCTAATAAATTTTTAAAAAGCAGAAATTGCCCTTGAAACAAAAAAAAATAGCAAAATCTAAATGGCCTAGTGCACTACAGTTGATCACTTTTCATCTTAATTAGCTTTTCTATTCCTGTGAAGAGATTCCACCATGGCCACTCTAACTCTGATAGAGGAAAGTTTAAAGTGTTTAATTGGGGTTGGCTTACAGTTCCGAGGTTCGGTTCCTGTCATCATGGTGGGAAGCATGAGCACACAGACAGACACAGTGCTGGACAGGGAGCTGAGAGTTATATACCCAGATCAGCGGGCAGCAGGAAGAGAGAGTCACTGGCCCTGGCTTGAACTTCTGAAAGCTCAAAGCCCACTCCCAATGCCACAATCCTCCAACAAGGCCACACTTCCTAGCAATACCATTCCCTGTGGGCCTATGGGAGCCATTTTCATTCAAATCACCACATTCCCCTCCCTGTCTCCCATAGGCTTATAGCCATATCATAGTGCAAAATGAATTCAAAATCCCCAAAGTCTGTAACAGTCTCAATATTATTTAAACGTTCAAAGACTCTTCTGAGACTCATGGTAGTCTCTTAACTGTAATTCCTGTAATACAAAAACTAAAAAGCAGATCACATGCTTCCAATATAAAATGGCATAGGATATATATATATATATATATATATATATATATATATATATATATATGACCAAAGTAAGATGGAAAGCCAGCTGTGCAAACTCTCCTAACTCTGCATTTCCATACCTGATGTCAAAGTAATCTTTAGATTTCCTCCTTTCAGCTTTGTGGATGGAAACACACTTCTTTTTTTTGGAGGGCTGGTTCCACTCCCTGTTAGCAGCTCTCCTCAGCGGGTATCCCATGGCCCTGGCATCTCCAACATCTTGGGGTCTCCAAGGCAATCCAGACATCACCTTCACAGCTTTGCACCTTTCCGGGCCTCATGCAAGGGTACCCCTCATTCAAGGGTACCTGGCCTCATTAACTTTCCTTAGTATTGGAGAGAGTTTCCATAACCCTCTCTTGTACATAAAGGGAGAACCACCTGGCCAAAGCTATCAATGTCTGCAGCTGGCTAGGTATGGACATGTCTCACTCATCCAAAAACATTTTAATCAGCTTTCTGTTTTTGACAGTTTCTTTCATTGCCTAAACTTGGCTATCCTGGAACTTGTCCTGGAACAAGACTAGGCTGTCCTTGAATTCAGAGATCCACCTGCCTCTGCCTCACAAGTGGTAGGACTAAAGTATGCATCACTGTTACGAGCAGTTTCATGCCAGTCTGGTCCCAGAATTATGTCAGTCCCAAAATAACACACAGAGACATTGTATTAGATATAAATCTGTTAGCCTGTCACTAGTTTTTCTTACTGGCTACTTCTGTCTTAAGTAATAACCCATTTCTATCAATCTAAGTGTTTCCACGTGGTCTTGGCTTACCAGCCTTGCATCTCCTTTGCCTGCTACATCTCTGCAAAGAAGAGAGAGATTTCCTGTTTGTTCCTGCTTATATTCTGATTCTGCCCAGCTACGTCACTTCCTACTTGTCTGTGCAGACCTCTATGGTTAGCTAATGGCAGTATCTGCCATGCTATGTCACTTCCTGCCTGGCCAATCAGTTTTATTCATCAACCAATAAAACAAACTATATATATGAACATCCCCCATCACAACACCACACTCAGCCATAAGCTGTTCTTTAATTCCTTTTCACAAGTTGGAAGCATATCTGGGTGGGGTCTTGCTCAGAGGTCACCGTTCCTTTTATTCCACTTAGTATCAGGCTTTTCTTTAAATTTTTTCCTGATGCCCTTTTCTCCTCAAACTGTACATTTTATATTTTTCCTTTCTCAGCTTGCTCATTTTCATGATATATTTGCATAAATGTGGCCACTAATAATCAAACTACACAGTCAGTATGAGGCTATATGGAAATCTCCTCTGCTAAAGACGGAATGCTTCAAGTTAACCTCAGACAGATTTTTTTTTTTTTTGGACTATGGCAGAAAGAAGTCACATTCTTCACCAAAATATCCTAAGAGCAGTCTTTAGGCCACACACTAATATTCTTCTCCTCTGAACCCTCTTTTGCTGGATTCCACAGTTCAAACCGCCCTCAGAGCCACTGTCTTCCATGATCCTACTAGTCTGGCCCAATAAGCTTTCAACTGCTTTCGTAACCCAAAGCCCCCAGGTCCACATTCCTCCAAACAAACACAACACCCCACTCCTGGTACAAACTTCCTATCAGTTAAGATTTTATTACTGTGAAGAGACACCATGAACACTGAAACTCTTATAAAGAAAAACATTTAATTGGGGCTGGTTTAGCCCGTTATCACCAGGGCAGAAAGCATGGTGGCACACAGACAGATATCTCAGAGTTCTACATCCAGATCAGCAGGCAGCAGGAAGAGAGAGTCATTGGGCCTGGTTTGAACTTCTGAAACCTTAAAGCCCACCCACAATGACACACTTCCTGCAACAAGGCCACACCCACTCCAACAAGGCCACACCTCCTAATAATGCCACTCCCTTTGAGCCTGTAGAGGCCATTTTCATTCAAATCACTACATTTCTCCATCATCACATATGACAGGAATTCAGAGGCTTTCATTGTTGGCTATCCTCTAAGAACTGCTTCAAGGACCAGAGCTTTCCATCTGTGACATTGCCCTACTGAACAGCCCAAAGGGAAAGAGGAGATGCCTCAGAGTACAGTCCCCGGGAACCAACTCTGAGATGGGAACAGAGTGCGGGACAGGTAGTTGGGAGTGTTCAGGATTCATATCTGTGGAAGGGACACAATGATGAAGATTAAGTACAAGGATAAGGAAAGATCTCCACCAACCTCTTGAACAGCTCAAGAGCCTGGTGTTGGGGACACTTTCTCAGTTGTTTTTGTTGGAGCAAGACAGTGACATTGTGGAAATCAGGTCAGACATGAGGGACAGACTAGCACATCTTGAGCAGCCAAGGACAGACATTCATTGCCACCAGGGGAGCTGGATTGTTACCGCAGCACAAGGCGACTAGAACAGAAGTCGGCAGCTGTTCAGGAAGTAGTTCAGGGTTTGCAAACTATTCACTTGGTCATCTTATTATCTCTGTTGTGGTGGGAAAAGAACACAAGCAAGATAGGAGCAAAGGAGTGGGACTTTGGCCCAATGAAATTTTACTATGAAAGAAGTGGTGGACGTTGTACAGAGTCTTAGGAAAGATTTAAAGAGGAAGCCTGGAAATCATTGAGAACACCCAGTCCGGATTCTACTGAGCTAAAACCAGTCACGGGGTGTTACTCAACTGCAAAGGACAGGAGATGGGATCTTTTCTTGACTTTCAAAGAAAATGAATAAGATTTGTGGTATTCTTTTAATGGTCTATACTTCAGCTTTCCCGCTCTGAGGGAGCTCCTCCACCTTGGTCTATAAGGAGGGTTGGCAGGACCAGAAAGTGTAGAGGTGACTCCAGAAAAAAAGCTTCAGGAGCAAGGACTGCAAAGCCAAGGAGAGACCAGAGAGACAGGAGATGGACAGGAAACGGGGGTCACATCCAAGTAATAAAAAATGTGGCCTTTCCCCGTGTGTAATGAGAGGACAAAAGTCCTGCTTGACTACAGGCTGAGGAAGAAAAGCCCGCAAATGCTACCTGGCCAGGAAAATAGAAAGAATGCTCTTTACCCAAATCCCCTTATGATGACATCAGTGGAGGCGTGGTCTACAGGACCTACAGGACCTACAGGACCTACAGGACCTACAGGGGAAGGGTTCGTGTCCAGGACCTTTAGGGCCTTGGTGCAGTGTCTGGGTACCCCTAAACCCATCCTGCTCCATCTTTAATTAGCAGCACAGCCCCCACAAATCCCAGCATTTCCTACAGTTGCTGCACTATCCACCGGATAATGCCAAAACACCTCTTGCATTGAAAACAATATTCCACCATGATACAGGCCTCACTTGCTCTACACATAGCTATTAATAAACAATTAATACACACTTTACTTCAAAGGCCAGATCTGAGATTTTCTGAAGCACTTTTCCAGACAAAGGAGACGACTCGTTGATAAAGATTGCCATACAATTACAAGAACCCGAGTTCTATCCATGGAACTGAGGTAGAAGCCTGGTGTGGTGGCGTGCGTTTGTAATCCCACACCGAGGAGGCAGAAGGAGGACATCTTGAGCTCACTGGCCAGCCAGCCTAGTTCAGTCATCAAGTCCCAGGTAAAAGTTCTAAAACAAAACAAAACCAGGATAGATGGCACCTGAAAGCTGACCTCTGACCTCACATACATGTACACATATGTGCACAGAGACATACTATACACTTAAAAAAAATACTCTTTCTTTTGTGAGAAAGTTGTTCCATGCCCTGGTTTTAGGATAGAATCCCCAGGTGAACTGTCACCACACACCAAGAGAATGGGCAGTTGGACAGCCACAGGTTCAGAACTCAGTTCTGCCACTTACTAACTCTGAGTAGCTAGTTATGTGTACTCCCCTTTTAAAACTGTGTTTATTTTTGGTGTGTATGGGTTTGTGGCAGTTTGAATGTCATTGGCCCTAATAAGTTCATAGGGAGTAGCACTATTAGGAGGTATAGCTTTGTTGGAGTAGCTGTGGTTTTGTTGTTGTTGTGGTTGTTGGAGGAGGAGGAGGAGGAGGAGGAGGAGGAGGAGGAGGAGGAGGAGGAGGAGGAGGAGGAGGAAGTGTGTCACTATGGGGGTGGGCTTTGAGGTCTCCCTTGCTCAAGCTTCACTCAGTGTGACACTCAGACCACTTCCTGTTGCCTGTTAATATGTAGGACTCTTCAGCTCCTTCTCCAGCACCATGTCTGCCTGTGCAGGACCATGTCACACCATGATGACAATGTACTAAACCTCTGAAAATGTGTGCCACCCCAATTAAATGTTTTTCTTTATAAAAGTTAATGTGGTCATGGTGTCTCTTCACAGCAGTAGAAACTCTAACTCAGACAGGGTGTTTTGTCTGCTTGCATGTGTACATGTATAGCACATGTGCAGTGCCCACAAAAAGGGGCATCAGAGGCCCAGGGACTAGAGTAACACACCATTGTGAGCTGCCATGTGGGTGCTGGAAATAAAGCCCAGATTTCTGAAAGGGCAGTCAGTCTTGCTGAGCCATCTCCCCAGTAACCATTGAGCCTCTGTTCCTCCATATTTAAAACAAGATGATAACTGTGTGCAATTTACAAGGCTTCAGCAAAGTTGAAAGTACTGTGGAGTATGCAAAGCTCTCAGCTGCTGACAAATGGCAAAGCAATTCAATAAACATCAAAAGTCATGAATTATTAATAGTACCACAGCATAAACGATCAAAACGTGCTTGCAGAGGGCCTTATGCAAGCTGCTGCATCTCCTTGACTTTGATTACGACTTTTACAAGAATGTGGACAATCAGACATGAGTAAGAGTTCCTTCAATTCTTGTAATTAAAAATAAATACAAAGTGATGTTCAGCTTACCTGGAAGGCTGTTAAGAGAATAAACTATCTGTCACAAAAGGGTGGAGGTAGCACGTCACATTGCAGCTTAGCAAGCATGAATAAGATACTGTGTTTGTTATCGCTTGCCCTGCAGCTGCACAGCTGAAAACAACCAGAGGTTGACTTCCCACAGCTGGTGGTTTGGCCCTGTGCTTCCTGTGCTGGTGTCACCTGGGCTCACTCCCACAGCTGCAGATAGACCGGAGGATGGACTGAGAGATCTGGGAAGGCTGGGTGCTATGAGAGCAAGCCCCAGGGCATAAGCTCCCAGCCTCTGAGTGTGTCCTGAGTTCTGACACCTTATGGGCCAGAACATGTCACATAACCAAACTGCACGTGAACAGGGAAAGGCACCATGCAAAGGCACAATAGCAGGTGAATTCATTTGTAATGTGGTTGTGACACTGACCACAAACATCTTACCTGTCCTGAGGTAGTAAAATGTTTACTTTGCCCTACTAGACTGGCCATTGTCCAAAGGCCACTTCCCTGGCATATCCTGAGAAAGCATTTACAGGAGAGCCCCCAGGCTAGGTTACACAGCGCTGTAGAAGTCTGGCTTTTTACAGTCTTAGATACCAGTTGATATAGCAGGTATCGTTAGATCATTCCTTGTCATGTTTCATTAGCCTGATTCTGATCACATGGCCACAGGAAGAAGCAGATTAGTCCTGCGAGATATCCTGGAGTTACTTCTGCCCCCACAGAGACTGTCCCACTCTGGAAGCTTTTTGACATTATCTGGAGGAAATTGTAGCAACTGCTGATTAGAGCTGGAGCAGGATGGGTTTAGAGGTACCCAGACACTGCACCAAGGCCCTAAAGGTCCTGGACACGAACCCTGCCCCAGTAGCACAGTTCTGTAGACCACGCCTCCACTGACATCATCATAAGGGGACTTGGGTAGAGAACATTCTTTCTATTTTCCTGGCCAGGTAGCTTTTGCGGGCTTTTCTTCCTCAGCCAGTAGCCGGGCAGGACTTTTGTCCTCTCTTTACACGGGGAAAGGCCACATCTTGTATTACTTGGATGTGACCCCTCCCCACTTCCTGGCCATCTCCTGTCTCTCTGGTCTCTGCTTGGCCTTGAAGTTTTTGCTCCTGAAGCTTTTTCTGGAGTCACCTCTATTCTTTCTGGACCTGCCAACCCTCCGTACAGACCAAGGTGGAGGAGCTCCCTCAGAGCGGGAGGACTAAAGGGTGTAGACCCCTGAGAACATCAATCACCGTGGTTCAGGTAGTGAGACTCAGAACTCTTGACCTATCTCCTTGACCAGCCAGCTACCCAGAACCTGTTTATGACTGGAAGGATCTGGCACAAAATGAACATGTGGATCTTCTGTAAAAATGCAGGGGGGGAGTCATTAAAAGACTTAAAATATGAGTCTTGCCCCTTCCCCCACAGTTTTAGTCTTATTTGCTCTTTAATGTCATTATATGTAAAGAAAAAGTTTATGTCAGTTTTAAATGTAAACATGAAAGAATTCAACTCGTACATAGAATCATCAAGATGACACAGTTACATGTATCACGAGTATGTGTGAGTACATATGTATATATGTATATTTTGTTTTCATTTCTTTCCAGAACACTCCGTCAATTAATTTCATTTTGTTTCTTCATTGGGTTTGTTTGACTGACAGGAAGGTTTGGTATAGGGAATCATGTAATGCAGCCTGTCCTTGAACCCCTGATCCTCTTGCTTCCATGCCCCAAGTGTGATGTTCAGCACAGTGTGATGAATGGGAAGAGTGGCAGGCTGCCCTTCGCTTCTCCTCCATCTGCGCCTTCATTTACGGCTCAAGAGGCTGTGAGGCGCTGCTTGTTAGTTTGCCCAGAGGTCTTGGCCTCCTTCCTGTGTCTCACTGAGCCGAAAGCATGACGTCTTGGGATTGTTAGTGCCCCTCTCCAGTCAGTCACAGACACAACACTCTTACCTTGTCCTCACTTTGTATTTTGTTGACAAACACGTACCATACGTCTCCAAAAATTTGTTATTTGAGTGTATCACAAGTATACAAGATGACGTGACGATCCCTGCACAGGCAGAGTGAGGTGACCAGGCCTGAGGAGGCACAGGCAGAGTATTCTGCTCATTCTCACACTCTAGTTTCCAGTCAGATTTCCCTCACAGAATACACATTCAACGACCAAATTCTTAAACAGAACATCAGACCCAGAGTCAGGCCCCGCACAGGCTCATGGAGCTGACAACCGACGTCCTCACATGTTCACAGCTGCCCCATCACGTGCTCCATTCATTCACTTGATTGACAGTTCCACCATCCACCCCTTGCTGAGGTCATTCTCATGTTCCTTAGGCTGGTTCCATGACACCCTAACCACCACCCCAGCCCTGCTCAGCATCCAATCCATTACCACACCCTGTTGATTTTCACTGCCAGTATCGGTGCCCAGCCTGTCCATTTCTGTGAAAACTACCATCGACAATTGCCTATACAATACTAAGAGCCTCTTAATTGGCTCCCCCTAAATCCATGTTTTGCCCCTAACAAAAGCCGCTTGCTTTCCTGAATGATCAACCTAAAATGTAAACAGACCCCCTTAAATGTTTGCTACTGAGATCCTTCCATTCACTGACTTATTTCTCCAGACCCTTTGGACCCAAGCTTTGTATCACTTTCTCAGAGAGGCCTTCCTGGAGTGCCTAGTGCAAAATCGACCTGCCCTACACCCACAGGCAGAGAGCCGGTTCATTTCCTTTACCATCTGTATCTCCATCTGCAACTGTGTGTGGGGGCGTTTACTGTGCTGGAATATAAATTCCAAGAAAACAAGACCATTTGTCTTACTCACTGCATTACGTCCAGCAATTAGCACAATGTTCAGTAGGCACTTAGATTACGTAAGAAGTTGATGTATGGGTCCATGAAGTACAGGGAAAGAGCCTGGCCAACTCCCAGGCATGGCTGAGATGACAGGGAGCTGGTGATGGCGCATAGAAGGAGGGGTAACTTTCATGATAGGAAAGTTCATTTGAAAGCTCATTTCCTATCATGGCATACATGAGATTCCTTCATATGCTGTATCACATAGGTGTACAATACTAAGAGAAATGAAAACTAACTCTAGGTAGTACAGACTGAGCCAGAAGAGCCAGTGAGAGGTTTTAATGAACAGATATGTTTGCACAAGAGGCATACATGGAGATTGGATGGAAAACTAGGCATCAGGCCAACCCAGGCATGCATTACAAAGACGGTATCACTGGACTCAAGAGCCAGAGTGTAGACAAACGTCAGATCAAGAAAGACTTTGATTATCCAAGACTTGGTCGGTTGCCAGGGACCCCTTCACAAACATGGCTCTATATAGTGCATAAAGCTAGACAGTGTCTGTAAAAGAGGTCGACTACAGGAAATACATAACAATTGGGGATTCGGGTTTGGCTGGCCAGGCACAATGGCATGCCAAATAAGCAAAAGTGTCTCATGTTTAAAAGCCCAAAGCAGGCAAAGACCATCAAGGCAGAATGGCTGGAAGAGGCAAGCCTTGGGAGATGGGCGGTTTGGGGATGGAGGAGCTAGCAAGGCATTTCTGGAAGCAGAAAGAACATGAAGAGAAGCAGATGAGCGAAGTCAGTCACCATTCGATTTTCTCTTTAGATCAATATGCTGTAATTATTTTCAGTAGTAACCTGGTTATGAACTCTTGCTCCCATGATCCTCTTGGTCGGTACTAGGTTGGCAACAGTGAAGACATAGCTGTAACTGGTGTTTACTACACTGAAAGTGAAGCCACTCTCCAGGAAGCTGCTGAGACCACTGTGATTCCGCAGACTCCTCCAGTCAAACAGGACTTTTAAAAGGAATATAAAAGTTGGTGAAGTAAAAGAATGTATCATAATTCATTGTAGGCAGTATGGACAAACGTAGCTTTGTCATAGGGTTGTTTCACCTTTATATAAGTATACAGGTCATAGTAAAAAAAAAATACTTGAAGATATAGCCCTGAGATGGGTCATATCCAGAGTCATGTTATTAACTTGACTTCATGGGAACTGGTTATATTGGGTTTGATCTGATGGCTGTGTTTTAAAGAGGTATGTATGCAGGAGTGTACGCAGCATTAACATATAGAATGCTTCTTGGACCTTTCTCTCCTTCTCTGTTCCTCTCCTATCCATTAGTGGACCTGTCGATATGGAGCAGAGAGACAGAAACAGAACGGACTGATTTCAGTGCGGACACAGGGAAGGAATAGGAACCCGCTGCTCTGCCCTTGAAGCCAGCTCTTCTCCACGGCCTGTCCGTGAGCATGCTTTAGCCACAGTTGACTGGCCTGGCCCTGCGCTACAGTTTGAATGTGAAATATTCCCTCATAGGCGTGTGTGCTTGGTGCTCTTTAGAACAACTGTGGGGCCTTTGCGAGGTAGATCCTCGCCAGGTGAACAGGGTTGACGTTCACGGGAAGATGTATAGCTGCCGCCCCGCACTTCCTGTTCCCTCTCTCCTGCCTGACTGTTGGTACAATGTGATCAGCTGTATCAATATCTGCTACTGTTCCTTCTCTGCCATACTGAAGAAATCTCCCTTGAACTATAAGCCAGAATAGACCCTTCCTTCTTTAAGTTGCATTAGTCAGATGTTTTATAATAGCAACAGGAAAAGTAACTAATATGCCCCATTTCTCCAATGGTCTTTCTATAAATGAATGAACACAGATCCCCAGACAGACATGATAAGCATTCATATCTATAGGTTGACCAGGAACCGCAGACCCTGCCTTGCAAGCTAAGCAGATTCTCAGGCTCCCAACTAGTAGGTCAAGATCCTAAAAGCCAATAGTTCCCTCTGCACCCTTCCCACCCATGGAAAACTGCAGCATCTGGGTCAGGCTATTGAATAATGTCCAGTCGATCTGGGAGCTATGCCTAGACCATTACACTGTGGGAGGTCAGTTTCCTTTTTCCCTAAGTCTCCAAACTGAATTTCCCATTCCCTCTTTTCCCATTATAAAATCCAGCTGTTTCCTGCAGCCTTCTGCTAAAATGTGAGCCCTGAGCTGGAAGACCCAACTCCAAGATTCGACTAGCAAGTCTCCTGTCCCTCTGCCTTCTGCATCCTTGGGTGTCTGTAGAGCTATGAGGGACCCAGTTCCTCGGCCTTCTGCTCCTCCTGTAAGCATAAGTGATGGCAGTATTACAAGCCAGCCCTCCTGGCTTGAGGACAGTGGGATCTGGGGGCTGAGTGTTGAAGGAGGAACCAGGGTGGACACTCATGCAAAATGCTGACCCAGTGATACCTTCATTATCCTTGGCCCTCAGCCCACCCACAACTTTGCCAGACACCCTGCTGCTTCCACACCTAAAAGCCACCCAGCAAGAAAGGGGGGGGGAGTCTTTCTGTCGAAGCAGCCCTCAGATCTTCCCTGCAAAACCAGAGCTTCAGGGGAACAGGGAGCAATAGTGACTCTGTGCTGAATCTATGACATCCTATGTGCCAACGATGGCTCGGGACTATGTGCTTAGCTTCCCTACCTCCAGCACTACTGGATCTCTGGGCTGGTCCATCCTAAACCTGTGCTTCTGGGGCAGCCAAGGGAGTGCTAGATCCAGGACAAAGCAGTGTGGTCTCCCAAGAGCTCCTCCCCGTTCAGGTCTCTGCGAAGCAGTGTAGACACCATGGGCCTCCTCAGCTATCTTGAGGGTCTGGCCCTGGAGAGAGAACAACTGGCGATACCTCAGACTTCTGTTCTGACCCCTGCAGTGGGATATTCACTTTGTCTGCTTCTGTGGCACTGACCACACCTATTGGGGGGTGGAGCCAGGGGCGGAAGTGACCCATGGAACTAGGTCTGAGGAGGAGCCGGGAACGCTCTCTTGCTGGTGGTACGTGGAGAGAAGAGCATCCGGCTCCAACTGCTGTGTTCATCTGTCTATGTTGTGAGTTATTTCTCCCTGAATAAACATCTATTCGGCCCATTTGTTAATCCTGATCCTTATTAAACCGCAGTAGACCCCCACCTCAGACTTTGGTGCAGCCAGACTTGAAACCCTTGTTTTTCAGCTACACCCCCAGCCAAAGAAAACATAAGAAACTTCTAGTCTTCCTAGAAGACTAGAGACTAAAAGGTCTTCCTACTTCCTCAGGCCTCGATGTTAACACTCTTTTCTCCAAGTTCATAAAAATAAGATGCCATACCAGGCTGTATAAACCAATACTCAGAGATGAATGGACAGGCTTGATAAGATAAAATGCAATGCCTATCAGCTGGAAGAGATAATCCTCGGGAGAAAATGGGAAGGAACTGGAAAGAGAGTGAGGCTAAGGTGTGGCAAGAATGCTCACAGTGGCAATTGGCTAAACACTCCTTAGAAATGTCATCACCTGCCCTCATAGACCATCCACCCTCCTGCCAACCGAGGGAGCTTCGAGGGTTACCCCACTTCACCTTGGACCCACCTCAGCCCCAGGCTGTACCTTATGTCAGGCAGTAAGCCATAAATAACGGTAAAATAAAGATTATCTGATGGATGCTGAATAGTTCAATAAATCTGCCTAATTAGACATAGTCCTGCTCTAACCAAAGGGACCAGTCAGCATATATATGCAGCTAGACTCTGCTGGCTACCTACTGGCTGAGGTATATCTGGCTTAACTTCCCTGTGTCCAGCACTGGTAGTTGTCTGAGCTGATCCAACCTAAACCTGTGGGTCTGGGCCAGCCAAGGGGTTGTAGCAACAGAGGCCATGCATTTGACCAATCTGCAGGTCAAATGATCATGCATCGCTATTCTAGCATCATAACAGACTCTGTTGCCTCTGTTTTGCTCCATTCTGGTCCCAGCTTCTCATGTCCTAGCCGCACTGGCCCCTATGCTTCTTGGGCAAACTGGGGACATTTGGCGTTGACAACTGAAATGTCTTCACAGGTGTGCCTTTTTGGTTCATATTAAAATAGGAAGAAAAAAGCAACCAAACAAAGATAGACTTGACCTAAGCAAACTGCTCCATCACAGCTCTGTTCAGAGCAAAGGGGCTAAATCTAGGATAAAATAATCTGGGTAACACCAAAAGAAAAAGTATTGGTCCCTTCTTTTCATGATGTATCTCTTTAGCATTGCCTGCTGTGATAGTATGTATTTTGCATTTATCTCTCCAAAAGCTAAGTCCCATGAGAGAAAAGACCTTAATTTTGAGGGCTAATTACTCATTACTGTATTCCAGTGACCAGGCCATTCAGTATAAGCTATACAGCAGGTGGGTGGTTTAATAACTATTTCTGATCACACCAGAACATAGAATGACAAGTGAAATGCCCAAAAGCACGAATACAAGGGGAAGAAAGATGCACACATACCCTCACACAAAGGGGACCGTAAGTGCGTGTGATAATGACATTAATGTTGATCATAATGGCTTCCAGCCATGCCTCCCTATGTCCCCTGGGCTATCCCTTTATAAGTAGGACCCTGGTCAATGTCCACCACACATGATTCCACACAGAACTTTCACTTGTTAAGTAACTTGGCAAAGTCACAAGTTGGTTAAGAATGGAACCAGGACCTGAGGTCAGATCTGTCTGTCTGCAAGCTCCTGGCAGCCTCTGAACACTGACATCCAATTTACACATTTGTCTATTCCACAAAATGCTGGTATATTAGATGACTTCTCTTGACTGTCTCCTCACTGTCACTAAATTAGAACTTAGGGTCTTAGGAACTGTGTCATTTCTGTCTCATACTCCAAGCACAGTGTAGAGCTACGAGCTACACGGGGCACCTTTGCAGCAAACATATGTAACAAACAACTGCAATCTAACACACTCACAGAGTGACAACAACAGACTAACATGCTCACAGAGTGACAACAGACTAACACACTCACAGAGTGACAACAACAGACTAACATGCTCACAGAGTGACAACAGCAGACTAACACACTCACAGAGTGACAACAACAGACTAACACGCTCACAGAGTGACAACAACACACTAACACACTCACAGAGTGACAACAACAGACTAACACACTCACAGAGTGACAACAACAGACTAACACACTCACAGAGTGACAACAACAGACTAACACGCTCACAGAGTGACAACAATGGACTAACACACTCACAGAGTGACAACAACAGACTAACACGCTCACAGAGTGACAACAACAGACTAACACGCTCACAGAGTGACAACAATAGACTAACACATTCACAGAGTGACAACAACAGACTAACACACTCACAGAGTGACAACAGACTAACAAACTCACAGAGTGACAACAGACTAACATGCTCACAGAAAACACATGACAAATGATGCCAGAGAAAGACAATTCAAACAGACATGGCCGGGAGGATCTTCCTGGCTCCGCATCTCCCTTTCAGAGGGACAATCTCATTGTTCCTCATATTTTAATTATTCACAAGGTCCATTGCAACATGAATGCTGTATGAGTAAAGAAGCTACAGGGGAGGGGCTGGAAAATGGCTCAATGGCTAAGAGTGCTTACTGCTCTTCCAGAGGACTCCAGTTCAGCTCCCAGCACCTGTGCTGGATGGCTCACAACCTGTAACTCCTGCTTCAGAGGACTCAACACCCTCTTCTGGCACCTGTGGCACACACACACACACACACACACACACACACACACACTCACATGTGGGTATACATATACACAAAACATAAATAAATCTTTTTAAAATGGGTCCTCAATCTGGTGTCTCCTTGAATGTTAAAGAATCAAGAGATAGATATTGCTCTGACTTAAATGCACTCTCCAAAATTCATGTTGAAATTTCATTGTTACTATGGCATTATATGGAAGTGAACCCGTGATAATGGCTAAACCACAAGGGCTCTATTGTTGGGGGAAAGGGCTAGTTATTGGGGTAACAGGTTTCCCGGCAAGAAGAATGAGTTCGGCACATGCACGCCTCAACCCTTCATACCCACTTGTTCTATTTTCATGAACAAAACAGGACAAAGGCTCTACCCAGTAGATCTGAAAGAGAGCAAGGAAGGGTGTATAGAAAGGTTTTGAGAGAGAACAGGAAGGAGGAAATTATATAATTGCATTATAATCCCCAAAGCTAAAAGAAATATTTTTAGAGGCGCTGGCCAGATGTTGGCTCTATTGTAGATTTCCCAGAGTCCAGAATCGCAAGCTAAACCTCTCCGTCAACTGCCTACACCAATATTCAGTTCCGCCACAGGAAGTGAGCTGTGATGACTTACCTAGACTTGGGCATTTGGGATGGATAAGCACCTAGTGTAACGCCCACCACAGAACCACCAAGCACCACAGACTACACCATTTGGTATACAGCCAACTCCTACCAGGCATAGAACCGTGTGGCTCTTAGCAGTCTAGTAAAAATAACTTCTGTTTCTTTCACTAGGCTGTAATGATTTTGTGCTTGTTATCTTAATGGATCCCACTTTAACTCTGTAAGCATCCATAGCTGGATTCATTCACAAAGTGAAAGGGCTCATTTAGGTAACTTGCCTGATCCCCACAGAGAGAAGAAGTCATAGAGATAGCTTCAAAGCTTTTGCCACCATGCTGGATTCTGCCTGGCCAGCTCCTTGTACCACAGGACTTCTGTCTTGGTAGCAGCAATGGTCCTGGAAGTCCTGACATGCCAGGAGCTGTCTTTCTAGAAAGGACTTCTGGTGCAAGGCAGCCCTAAAAGGCATTCTGTCTTCCGAACTGCCCCAGTGTCCCAGAGATCGCAAGGACAATGCAGGGGAGCACATGGAGACCAAACTCCGAGCTTTTTTCTCTCATTATAAACGTTGGCTTCCTTCAAAACATGGAGACTCGCTTACTCTCGTCTTATCTAGGAAGAAGCTTGAGCAGAGGTGAAGCTGCATGTTAATGATGCTCACTCATGGGAGTTTGACAGAGCTGGGTTTTGAGCTGAAGCTAGCTGGTTTTCTAACTTATTCTGCCCCAATTAGCTTTCAGCATCCAGAAACTGCCAGGCATGCCTCTGCTGTCCACCTAATAATCAGAACCATGGTGATCACGTGGTGGGCGCTGACTGTTTGCCCCCACATTATTCTCTTTATTTGAGCCTTTTGTCAGCGCAAGGAAGTGCGAACTGCTAGCCACATTCTACTGCCGAGAGAGGTGAGGCTGAAGCAGAAAAGCCAAGGTAGAGCTGGGATTTGAACACGGGTCTGGCCATTTCTAACAGACACCTCCAGAAATGGTCATTTTATATCTAATATTTCTTGGATTCTTGTTCTTAACCAATAAACTCATTTTTAAAAAAAGTTTTTTGCTCTATTTTTATATGTGCATGCAGTGTATGTGTGTATATACATATTTGTGCACATATGTACGCATGTATGTAAAGACATGTGTGTGCACACGTGTGTGTGTGTGTGTGTGTGTGTGTGTAGACCACAGGTAAATTTCAGGTGTCTTCCTGAGTTGCTCTCCACCTCGTTTTGCTCATGTGTGTGTGTACAGGTATATGCATGTCACAATGTATGTGTTGGGGGGAAGGGGTCGGAGGATGACTTACCCCCCACTTTGTTTGAGACAAGATCTCCTTGGTGTTCATCACTTTGGTCACGAGGCTCTCAGGGGTTGTCCTGTCTCCACCTCTCCTCTCACTGGAGAGTGCTGAGGTTACAGATTCGCACTGTCACGCCTGGCTCTCCACGTGTTCTTCTCCCTCAGCTCCTCATGCTTGCCCTGTCTGCCCTCAGCGTCGCCCTACAGACGCACACTCCTGCTTCCCTTTGCTCTGCCACTCTGCGTTGCCTTCCATAAAGGCTAAAGGAACTCCGGTCAGGAAGGTTATTAGGAAAATGCAAGTCGATGCCTGGGAAGGAGTGACTGTGGGGTAGCCCCGGCTCTCCGCTCTTTTCTACAGAAGTTTCAGGAAGTATCCCCATGAGGACTTATAGGAAGACATTGCCGGGTCCACTCCCTTTTTAGAATATGCTGAGTTGGCAAGGCTGAAGGAGAGGCATCCTCTCATTAAGAAAAAGGGTGTCTTTATCAAGCAGACTCTGTTTAAATCATCAAAACAACAGCTCTGGTGAACACTCACAGAAAAGCAGATGCTGAACGCCCTTTGTGTGTCAGTTTAGATCCCCGTGGAGTTAGGTTACAAAACTTGGGAAAACCAGTCAGGACATGAATAACTCAAAGATATGGCTCCAGGGGTTTTCCAGAAATAATCATGTGACACTATTGTCATTAGCACCAACAGTTTCAGAATAGAGATTACACATTAACCGAGCTGGCAAGTGCTTCAGGGGAGAATTTGAATAATGATGGTGAGAATTTGAGAATGATTGTGTCCCCTGCCACCTGCAGGGGTTTATGCTGTGTGCTACTTTTGTTATAAATGTTGTTGCTACAACTCATGGACAGCCATAGATGTCCACTTAGAGATAAGAAAAGTAGGGTTCAGCTTCTAGGCTGTATGAATGTGATCTGGTGGAGAGCCTATTACACAACAATGCTGATGGAAATGTCCTGCCCTCCACAGCCCTGCCTAGGCTCATGTTTCATCTCCCTGTATTTTAGAAGGGTTGTTAGAAAGGCGGCTCGGTGGCTGTGCTGTGACTTTGTATGATCTGAAAGAACTGTCCATCTAAAGAGCAAGCGACTGTTGACTCATGAGACGCAAGGATGCAAGCTTTGGTGGCACACAGGAACGTCTGTGCAAATTTCAAACCTGTATCTCTTCTCTGAGCTGATGCAATCCAGACAAACACGTAGCTAAGCCTAAGACCGGCCAAGCCCTGTCCATGCTCTGGGTCTCACAGCCCTCGGGCACTCTTGTGCAAAGCATAGACTGCATGGTCAGAGAGGCACTCCTAAAGGTGCTATTCCATGAGGGTGACCAGGGTGGTGCAATGGATGAGAAAGACACTCCAAGGGGACAACCAAGAAGGTCCACTCATTTGCAATCACAATGTTTGTAAGATGTATTCTTATTTTGTAAGTGGGGGGGTGCCCGCATGTGTATATGTACCACTTGCATGCCCAGTGTATTTGGAAGAGGGCATCAGGCCTCCTGAAACTGAAGCTACAGAGGGTTTTGAGCCACCATATGGGTTCTGGAAACTAAACCTGGGACCTCTGGGTGAAGTCATCTCTCCAGACCCAAATTTTTACTTCTAATGCCACAAGTTATGTTTCTTTGTTCATACGTTTGAAGCTGTATGCCGTTCTGAGTAATTTGGTGAAATCTTACACAGCCCATTGCATTCATCCAGAGACATGAATTATCTTCTGAGCAGTGTGTCTATGCTGTTTATACTAGCTACCTTCTCATCAGTTAGTAGTCATCGTGGTTATGAGATCTGCTTTTATGGTACCATAGTGCTCAGATTCAAGTAACTTTTATTTTACTTAATAATAGTCCCAAAGCTTAAGAGTGTCAATGCTGGCAATTATAGTGTGCTCTATTTGTTATTTCATTATAAATTATCATTTTTAATCTGCATGTGCAGCTGACCACATTCCAAATCTCTACAGTCCCCAGAAAGCCCAGCTCCACCCATCCAGTACACACACACACACACACACACACACACACACACACACACACACACACCATCCCTCCCTGCTCCTTCCCAACACTCAACTGTGTTCTTCTCATTAGACAGATACAAGATCTATTTATTTGGGGTTAAGAAGAAAATGTCTATAATTTAAAAAGTCAGTGAATGGTTTCTTAGCAACACCATGTGTAACTTCTATGAGACAATGTCATCTCTGTAGCTCTCCTCTTTTCCTTTTGCTTTGTCCTCCATCTGACCTTCAAAGATCTTTTTTTCTGTTTTAAGTAACAGAATATTTTTGAGAAATATGAAATGAAAACTGAGAATTTCTCCTTCAGAAAATATATGTAAAGGTGCACACGCTCTGTCTCAATGCAACTTATACAGCTCAAGGGGCTCCCAGGGCCCCCGCACCTGGCTCACAAATGCTGCCTTCACACAAGGAATATCATGCCTCTGACTCCATAGCTGTCATCCAGGCTGAGTGGAGGCGGTGCTATCCCTGGAAGATAACTGATGACCTTTGCTCATTCACAACTATTTCTTGCACCCTTCCTAAGGTTGCATATTCTAACCTCAAAGCACTCACACTCTGACCCCTCTCCTGTGTCCTCTCGGTTAGTGGGAACTTCTGAAACAAGAATAGCTTTCAAATGAAAGTCTGAGGAAAATGGCATGAAGATGGGAAGGCATAATCCATGAGGCCCCTCCCAAACCTAGTAACAAGGGGCTTCAGGATCTCCTTGCCCTGGGGCAGGTCATACCACAACTGGGCATCCGTGAAGGCCCAGGAACCTCCCATTAGCCAAGAGCAAATGCTAAGCTGCCCTCCCTCCCTGGTTTCCCCAACCCCTACACATAGCCCAAGGTTGACTTCATCTCTCAAAAGTTCCTGAGACTCAGAAATGTCAGTCAGTGTTCCTCATCACTTCCATATCAAGTGAAACCTTCTTGATCACAAGAATAAGAAACTCATAGAAAAGGGAAGATGAGAGCAAATGCTATTTACTGCCTCCTCTCTACTTGTCTTACATGTCCTGTTGTCCTCACAGACTTCCCAGCCTGTGATTTTAAGGAGTGGTGACAGCAGGCAACTTGAGAGACAGTCACTGGGTTGGACACTAGCCAGTGTGACTCTGAGACACCATTCAACTTCCCTGCACCTAAGTTCCTTCACCTGTACATTTTACTGCAGATGAATCTGTCATTCACATGTGACTCCTCCCCCACAGGCTTATGTACTGTCACTTGCCCCCCCAGATGGTGGAGCTGTTTGTGAGATTCTGGAGACCTTAGGAAAGGGGCCTAATGGGAGGATGTAAGCTTGTGTCTCTGTAGGTTGTAGCTGAACCCCAGTCCCTTCCTCATTCTCTGCTTCTGTGAGGTGAGTAGCCTGGGCCACGTGCTTCCACCACCATGATGTTATCTCTCAATGGACTCAGAATGGATGGTGCTAAGACTATGGCTTCCAACCTCTGAAACCCTGAACCAAAGCCAACACTTCCTCTCAAGTGTTCTGTGGGATGTTGTATAACAGCAACAGGAAACCAGCACAGAGGTGAAGTCTCAGATAGGTGAACTACCAAGGGCACGCCCTGCTCTTGCACATCTAGAAACCCCAAAGTCTGGGGTCCTAGCCACGATTGAATATTAAGCCCTTTGAAGTGATGGTCTTTTGGAAGGCAGGCATGAGGCAGCAGCATTTTCATTATGTCCCCTGAGTCTAAGCTCAGTGGTGTGCTGTGTCTCCTAAGAGAAGAGCTGGTCAACAGTAACCAGATTCTAAGGCTGAAAACTCCTCTCACCTGGAACATCCTAGCATCATGACCCACCAACACATTGCTCAGATGTCTTGGTGGGATGCTTGTAAACGAGCCCTGTATATACACCAGAGCGGTGCAGTTATGTGCAGTGTGCAATGCACTACACCAGTTTATGAGTGTGCTATGGTCACACTCATTGCTTTGGAGTATAATTCTTGTCAGTATCCAAAGAAAAGTTAACTATAAGACAGGCCAAATCAGTCCCTGCAACAGGTACTCCAGGAAAAGGCTGTGATCGAGGGAGGGAACGCCTCCATGTGGGTGAGACCTGAAGGCCTTCCAGTGGGACAAGATGTGGGGGGAGGGCTCTGGCAATATCAAGATCCTATACAGGTCCAGGTTGATGTGTAAGGTGGTGGGGGGGGCAGGGAGAGAGATGTGAAAATGTACATGACTCTACCTATGCGATGTAGGCATATGTGTGCCATAGCGTTTGCACACAACTTTAACTGTGGTCCTTGCCTTCTGCCTTATTTGAGACAGGGTCCTTGTTTACCACTGTGTGCTCCAGACCAGCTACCCAGTGAGCTTCCTTGGATTCTCCTTCTCACTGTAAGAACACAGGGATTATAAAGGCATGCTATTGTGTCTGACTTAATGTGACTTCTACGAGTTCAAACCCAGGGCTTCACACTTCAGTGGCAAGTCCTGAGCTCTCTCCCCACCCCTGTCTTTGTTTTTAACAAACATAAGTTTAAAATAAAAAGAAAACAAATGGAAATTTGAATGGGCTTCAGTCCCCAGCCTAGGCTTCTAGTAAATATCATCACCTCAATTTATGTCATTTACCGCACGATATTCACACTCAGCCGCAAACCACATATTACAAACAACAACAAAAAACCAAAAACATGTCACTAAGGGGCACACAACTGTTTAAGAAAACACAGTTGGAATCTATTCTAAAACACACTGTCACATACTCTGGAAAGATGTCAAAGTCATGACCACAAAGTCTGGAGACAGTTCGACATGGAAAGACACTAGAGAGATGTCACAGTAAGTCCAACACATGATCCTGGACACATCCAGACCCAAAGTAAGGGCAACATGTGATCCTGAACACATCCAGAACCCACAGGAAGCTTTCTTGGTCGTGTTTGTTAAAATCACTGTCAATTTTTGACTAAGATATATGAGCTAGATAATTTATACTGGAATAAATCACCTAATTTTGATCATAATAAGGATGCATTGTCCTTGGGGAAATGTACCCTAAAGTACCCATTTGTGTGTGTGTGTGTGTGTGTGTGTGTGTGTGTGTGTGTGTGTGTGTGAGCACACTCATCCATGTGAGGATGGAGACCAGAGAAGAACTTTCAGTAACTACCCACCCTCTTGAGGGAGGAGTGGGTTCTCTCTCACCGGGACCTGGAGCACACTGGTTAGGTTAGGCTGGTCTGCCAGAAAGGTCTAGAGATCCAGTTGTGTCTGCTTCACTAGTGCTGGGATCACAAGCCCACACTACCACACCCAACTTTTTACCTGGATTCTAGAGTCCAACTCAGGTCTTTAAGCTTTCAAGACAAATGTTACCAGCTGGGCGGGGCCTCCTCTGCCTCTTCACTGAAGGGTTGAGTGGTAATGGGACACATAGCTTGTCAAGTATCTCAGAACGGCATGGTGGTGAGTACAGGAATAGCAAGAGTGTGCAGCAGAAGGCTGACCTGTGGAAATGTAGGTGAAGAGTAGTCAGGAAATCTTGGCATTCTGTAACATCTTTCCTACAGATCTACAACAACTTCAAAATAAACATGTCTTGAAAGAGAGTACACAAAAGACTCGACCCTCCCACTGTCCAGGAATTCTCTGAGCACATAAGGTCCAGGCTGAACTCCTTGAGGATTTAACCTACACAGTTCTGCTCCCTTTCACAGACAGCTCTGTTGCTCATGTCAACACAGTGGAATTTTCTTTTCCAAGAGATAAAAATCCTCTCCCAACCAATCAATTAAGCCTTTTATAGGAAAAGAGAAACACTTCCAATTGGAAGACTACTCTCTTGTCCAAGTGGACATAGTCACCCCTCACCTCTTTCCCCTCTCCTAAAAACAAATGTCCATCCATGGTTACGCTCATCATCCCACACCCACTCACAGACTCCTTTTTGTCTGCTGGATTTTCACAGGCTCCTAAAGAATGTGGTGAATTTGCCGTTTCTGAATGTGGTTCATTTGCACAAAAATCTCCACATCCTTTTTCCTTCCACATTTCCATCATCTGTGCCCTTTTCTCTAGTAGGCTGCTTAAGGGCATAAACAGCCAGTGAGGGATGGAATGGAAGGGGCTGGGGGATAGGGTTCTTCAGCCTCTCTCATCAGCAAGAACTTAGTTAGCACCTACTATGTACCAGCCAACAGGACCCAAGGACCAACAGGGAAAGAGACAGATCAATTCTCCCCTCCCAATGCACACTGGGGAAGACAGGCAGCAGATGCCAGGAAGGCCTGGGAATTGTGACATGGGTGGAGGGGACATGTCATGGGAAGATCGTTTACTCTGTAGGGAGTCAAGGAAAACCTTAACCTAGATGACATCTTCATTGTTGTTTAGGTCAAAGGAAGTCGGAGAGGGAGAAGAAAGAATTCTTTTCATTCATTAAAATAAACACCCTTATTTTCTTTTGAAAAACAGCAAAACAGCACTGTTGGTGGGACTGAAAAAAGGTTCCACAGCTATGGAAACAGTATGGATGTTCTTTGGAAAACTGGGAATAGAGCTGCCCCGGGACCCAGCAGATCCACTCCTGGATAGCAATGAAAGGACTGAGACCAGGCTCTTGGAGGGATGTCCCTACCCGTGTCCATAGCAACATGACTTCCAGTAGCGAAAAGCAAAAGCCACCCAGGACTCAGTGGCAGATGACTGGATGGATAAAAAATGAGCCATGCATGCAATGCCATTCTGCCAGCCATGCAGAGGTGGGACCCCCATCACAAGCTGCATTGTGGGTGAACCTTGGGGATGTTAGACTAAGTGAAGTACTTGGCCATAAAAAGACTAGCATTGAATAATCTGCTTCCATGAGGCACCTAAAGGAGGCAAATTCTCAGGAAATGAAGTACATCCGTGGCTGTGGGGACTGGAGAAAGGGAGAGACTGGGGCTGGGTCTTAGCAGATGCAGACTTTCAGTTCTGCAGGATGGAAACAATCTGGAGACCTAGGAGGCTGAGGGGCAGAGATGATACGCAGCGTCCCACTGTGCATGGGACAGCTGTTAGGCTAAGACTGTCCCCCAAGTTCATGTGCTGGAACTCAACCCCGACACAGCAGTGTTGAGAGGGGGCACCTTCAAGAGAAAGGACTCCATTTTGCAGCCATCCCTGTCATTTCCAAATAGATGAGGAAGGATTGGGACAGATGCCACCTGCTGCTCTTTCAGAGGTCCCAAGTTTGGATCTCCTGTGTTGGGTGACTTACAACAGCCTGTAACTCTAGCTGCAGAAGACCAAATGCCCTCTTCTGGCCTCAGGTATCCACACGTACATGGCACCCACACATACTCATACACACAATTTTCTTAAAACGTGATTGAAATGGTAAATTTCATACTGTGTGGGGTTTGTGTGTGTGTGTGTGTTTGTTAATTTGTTTTGTTTTTATAGAAGGTTTTTCCCCCACTGAACATTGCCTGCCACAATACCTCAGTAAAAACTTTTAACAGCACAGCTGGTGGGGCTTCTTGGTTGGTGAACAGATACCCTGACTCCATGGGCAGAGGCTTCCATGCTTAAGAGCCCTCCAAACCTTGCACTTTATCATATTGTATTTATTATAAATGCATAATAATAATAATAATAATAATAATAATAATAATAATAATGACATGGTCACTGAAAGTGCAGTTTTCTGAGTGCTACATACCACTGTGGCTAGTTAGCAAACCAGGATGAGTGGCTGTGGTTGCCCTGGCAACCCTAGCTCAGCTTCTAAGGACAGCCTTGTTGAGGACGTTGTCCTTTCCCTGTGGAGTTTGAGGCTGGTTCCAGGTGGGTGTCACCTGACTCCGAACATTTATACCCACTGTCTCTGTTTGTCTCCTTCACTTGTCTGTGACCAAAATCCCTGAGTGAAAAAGAAAGTGAGGAGAGATTTACTCTGGCTCACAGTATGAAAAGGCCTTCAGTCACCACAGAGGCGAAGACGCGATGGGGAAACAGGTGGCGGTGAATGGCAGGGGAGTGACCCAGGAAGCAGACGGGACACCAGAATGTGGTACTTGGCTAAAACCTTCAGAGATCTGTCCCTGGAATCCCTGTTTTGAAGCCAGGCCCAACCTCCAGAAGGTTCTAGAGCACCCCCGACAGCACTACCAGTTGGGAGGTGAGCATTCGAAATTTGAGCCTTTGGGGAATATTTTTTAAGACCAAGACATTCCGTTCTCTACAGGCTCATCAGTGTTTCATAATGCAAACCAAAGTGCGCTCAGTCAAAACCTCTCATCAACTTAAGAAGCCAAAGTTCAAAGTATCTCTTGAGACTCAAGGCAAACTCTGCTCTGTGAGCCCCAGCAAACATCCAATATGTCGTAGGAAAGTAAGTCCAATATATGTGGTGTATTCTGAAAAGAAGAATCACATGGAAAGATTGGACCAAAGCAAAGCTAAATCCCAGCAGGGAATCCATCAAATCCCGTGGCTCTGTGTCCAGCATCTGGGACACACAGTGTCATGATGTGAGCTTTAACAGGCTTGGGCAGCCCCACCCTACAGCCCTGCCACCTGCAGCACACATGACCTTTCTTGGAGACTGGCTCTACTTGGGGTCTAAATTGTTCCCCTGCAGACATCCCACATGCCTGGCATCTCCAGCGTCATGGTGTTTCCATGGCAATGCAGGTTACACACCTGGTTCCACATAGATCCTCTTCAGGGACTCTCTTTGAGCAATCCAATCCTGCTATACACTGACTGACTGCACATACTGCTTTTTTCAAACTCGTGTTTGCATGCCTGAAAATCCAGCACCACATGGATGACATCATGTTTTGCTGCCAGTTTGGAAAGCAGCCAGGCCCCCTTGGACCATGGCAGTCTCTGAATGCCTGTGTGGCCAAACCTGGAAAGCAGTTCCGTGAGCATCCCTAATCATGCAAAGCATCCCAGCAATTCTTTTGAAATGAACGTCTTTCCGATGATTGCGTTTTCACTCCCTGGAGCCTTGCCCTCCTGGCACCTTCCCTACGGTCCTGGTGTAAAATGGGTTGACTCCTGTTAACGCCGCTCATCTGTTGAACAGCTGAGGCTATGATGTCTGCACTTGCTTGGTGCATGGGTTTAAACCCACTCATGCTCGCAGATTGCATGCTTCTTAGATCTCTCTCTTCTGCTTTTAGCTCTGGCTTCTCGCTGTAAACCCAGAAAGAAAGAGCCAGCAATAACCGTGCTACAGGCTGGGCACTGTGCTGTTGAGAAATGCCTCCCGTGTATGTAAATTATCCTACTTCTTTTTAATCCAGCCGCAATCAAGTGTTCTGAACATACACGGAGCACAGTGAGTCCTGTGATGGACTGTAGCGTGTCCAGTTCCCTACAGGGTTCTTATTCGCTTCTGAAACCTCATGAGCCAGACCTTCACTACCCAATTTTTTTTCAGCATTCTGGTCTTCCATGCCCACCAGAGTCACTCACTGTTAATCAAAGATTACAACACTCCTGGGCTTCCCCAGCCCATATCTCCAACCCCTTCTCGTTCCTTTTACAAATCAGTTCTAAAGGCTTACGAACCACAATGGTCAGGTTTGATCTCTGCAACCAAGCACATCTGTGTTACCCATGGTCTGTGTTAGCTGTTTTTGTGTCACTGTGACAGAGGCAATGGAAGGGAGGGAAGTTTAGAAAGTTTGCAGTCACTGTTAAGAAAGCACATGGCAAAGTGACTCAGTCTGCAGTGGCAGCAGTGAGCGTAGCAATTATGGACATGGTGACATATCAGAAATCAGAGAGGGCACTAAGACTAGGGGTGGGCAGCAACCCTCAAAAGCCCACCCCTAGTGACCTCCGTCTGCCAGCCAGGCTCCATCTCCATGGGCTCAGAAAGACATGAACCCCGGGAAGAGATTACATTTAAACTATCATGGCGTCGAACTCAATGTCAGTTGTGGTGAAACTGGCTTTAAAATGTGTTCATACGTGTATGCCGGTGTCTATATAATCGCCATTCCCATTTTACATAGGAGAACCTACATTGAGGGAAGTTGACATTCCCCAGGTCACATAGGAGATAGCAGCAGAGCCCAAATCCACACAGAGATTGCTTAACTGCAGAGTCCAAGCTCTTAACCCAGAGTCACAGTGCCCGGGTTTCTCCCCCTGGGTGTGTGAATGAGGCTTTTCATGTCAAGCAAGGCTCAGTCATGCCATCACTTGATCCCCAGTGTTCCCAGCCTTCTTTGACCATATATATCTGTGACGTGCATTTAAAAGTTTTCTCAGACCCCTCCTTTAAAAACCCTAAAACAGACAGATTGGGGTGGATCCTGGGGTTTGTTTGTCTAGCACGTGTTCCAGGCAATTATGAGACCCAGGCAAGCTTGGCAGACTGCACTGTGCCAGCCTCCTTATTCGGGCTATTATTACTCTGCCCTATAACCCGGCCCTTCTGTGGCGGTCTTAGCACTCAGAGCATCTTATATGGAACATTCCCATACAGAGGTTCTGCACAGCTGGATATACCTGCTTTCCAGTGAATCCACTGTGATCCCATCACACTCTTGGGGGATATCGATGAGCTCAGCAATACGAATCCAAATCCAAAGACGACTCCTCCTTGCCCCTTGAGCCTTCCTTCATTCTCTAGCCCATCATCCATCAAATGCCCCAGGCATCTTTGAAACATATTACTCTGCTTTCTTCTCGACTCCTTATTTACTCATAATCATGTGCTAGTGAGTTCTTGTTTGCTTGTGTTTTGTTTTATTTTTGATATGGAGTCTAACTCCAGAGCCAAGGCTAGTCTGGAAATCACTATGTAGCCCAGGCTATCCTTAAACTCTCGATCGTCCTACTTGGACTTAGACCTACACCAGACTCTCATCTTCTTTCCACTGTTGAAGTGTAACCCACTCCATTTAGTATCAACGCTGTGTGCATTCATTCTCTACCCCTTGACCTACGTAGCTCCCCAGTGGTAGGAGGAAGATTCAACACTCAACAATAGCAAAAAGAATGGCTACAATTATGTCCCATCTCAAGTGCTTTTCAGGAATGTTGCCACAACTTCAAGCCATGGGGATTCATTCCCTTTTCCTAAATATGGGTTCACATTCCTGACTATTTCAGCTAGTGGAGTATGCAGAAGTAGAAGCACATGATGTCTGAGAGCACTTCCTAAAAGGCAGCTCAAAAATATCCCGCCCACTGTGATAACTCACTCTGCATCTCCAAGCTGCCCGCAAGCACTCAACTTCCCTAGGCCATCTTGCTGGAAGAAATCTGAAGCTAGTTGCCTCCCAGAGACCAAACTAAATGACTCTATGACTGCAGAGAGCACACGAGAGATGCCCACACAGCCCTCACCAACCCCAGCCTTTCAGTGTTCAATAAAAAAATGCATAGTCCTTCCCAAAATTCTCCCTCCAAAGACATGAGAAGAGATATAATAAACTCATCGTTTTAAATCAGGAAATCATTGTGTGCTTTTCAATGCAGTAATATGCCCTTCTGGGTTGACTGCATTTTACAGGCTTCATCGGAGCCAAAACTGATTCGCAAAGCGGGCAGCACCCAGAACCAGGAAGAAAAAGAGCTCTACTTCCAAGCATAGGCTGTCAACCGACAGAAATGAAAAGCACAGCCCAAAGCTGCCGTGGAGCCTCAAAATGCAACGCGGGGGAGCATTACCTGGAGAGCCCGAGATTCATTGCACGCTTTGCTTGTGAATTAATCTGTGATCCTCTATAGTCAACATTTTTCTGTGAAGTCACACAGCACCACATGGAGCCCATGGCTTCCAAAGCCAGGCTTTACCCAAACTGCAACTTATATTCTCACCGTATTAAAATATCATTGGGTGATGTTTGCATAGTAAGGGGTGATCAAGGGGTGTGGGGTGGGGTGAAGTACGGTGTTCATTAGCTTTGAATGCCCTGGAGAGAGACACAGAGGAACAACAGAAGGGTGGGGGCTCTGAGGAGAGTTGTGGCCCCGCGAGGACAGTATGGCCTGCTCTCTGAAGGGAGAATTCAGAACCTAAGCAGCAGAAGTAGGAGCCTGGTCTGGGCTTGGGACCATTCCACAGCAAGAGCAACAGCTGGGCTCGAGGAGTCGGGGAAGTCGAGGCCAGAGTGCATTATACCCACACCCACTCTGATGTAAACTCCCTTCCCAGGCGAGAAAACCTGGTACCAAGGCGTCTGTTAGTTGGGAACTTGCAGACAATGTCTCCGTAGGGGCCTGCTGGTCTGTGTGAGAGGAGACATGAACAGAGACTGGATTAATACTGCATTCTTAAGGTGACAGTCCCATGGCATCTCGGGCACCAGACTTCCAACTTCCAGATTTAGAACCTTTGGAATGTTTTCACCAGAGACACGGGAAGAAGGCCACGCTGCCCTAGGGCGGTGTAACCCTGGAGGGTGTGCTGCGCTGGATCCCAGAGCCCAGAATAGCATTGAACTGTAGTTGTCCGTGGACCTTCCTACTACTTCACCCTACTGGCCTCGTCTCTCCTTGTCTCATGGTCTTTTCTCATACATTTCTGTTCCCAAATAAGCCACTTGCATCCGTAAGGCTCAGGGTAAGAAAGAGAGAAAGCAGCAAGGGATAATGCCATAGACTAGGATGGAAGTTGAGCAGACAGAGGCAAGGTCTTGGCTGAGGGACACGGGTGGAGAAGGCGATGCATGGCCAGAATTGCACCCTACTCTCAGGAGAGCAGAGTCAGCTGCCTCGGGAAGCTGCCCTGTGCTCAAAAAGTTGCAAAAGAGCAAATCGCTGCTGATTTGAGGATGCCCCCAGAGCCCATGGTTAGTCCTAGCGGCAGGAGATAGAGCTCAGTGGGAGGTGTCTGGGTTGTGAGGCTCCACCCTCATGAAGGGACCAACATCGTCTCTTCAGAGTGAGCTCTCAGTCCATGTGAACCAGTCCAGTTCCTAGAGAGTGAGCTGTTGCACAACCAGCCCACCCCTAGCATTTTGCCTTTTTCACACTTGTTAACTTCATTGCCATGGGTGGAACTGACTTGAGAACCTCATCAGAATCTGACAGATGCTCATGCTGTACTCTTGGACTTCACAGCCTCCAGATGCAAGAGCCTAGGTGGACTCCTTTCACAAAGATGCCAGTTTCCAGTACTGCGTGACAGCAGCAGAAAGCGGACTAAGACTTCTCCCCAGGACAACAATCTTAGTGTGCAGACATGTACATGTGTGCATGTAGTATAGATACATATGTGAGTGCATTGTGCATGTGTGTTTATGTGTGTATATATGTGCATGCTCCCCAACAGTTGATACTGAGTTCCTTCCTCTATTACCATCTACCTCATTTTTCGAGACAGGATTTCTCACTAAACCCAAAGTTCATCAATTGGCTAGGCTGGCTTGTTGGGGAATATTATTTTTAAGGTGTGTGACTTTCATTTATGCTGTATTTGTTTAACTCTGTGAAGCTGTGTTACTGTGCCCGTCTAAAACATCTGGTGGTCCTAATAAAGACCTGAATGTCCCATAGCAACGCAGAAGCAGGGATAGGTGGGGCAGAGAGGATAAATAGAAGGAGGAGGAAGAGGAGGAAGATGAAGATGGAAAAGAGCAGCAAGAGAACAAGGAGAGGAGGACACCAGGGGCCACCCTGCCACCCGGCCACCCGGCCACCCGGCCACACAACAATGCATGGAGTAAGAGTAAGATTTTACAGAAGTAAGTGAACAGGAAAAGCCCAGAGGCAAAAGGTAGACAGGATAATTTAAGAAAAGCTGGCGAGGAACAAGCCAAGTTAAGACCAGACATTCTTAACGAGAATAAGCCTCCATGTGTGAATTATTTGGGAGCTGGGTAGTGAGCCACCCAAAAAGCTAAAAAGAACAAAAACATTTCACACAGCACTGTCTGACCAATAAGCCCCTGGAGTCCACCCGTGTCCTCCCCCAGTGCTGTGGACACATGCCACTGCACCCAGCTTGATGTGGGTCCTGGGTTCAAAGCTAGGTCCTTATGCTATTGCAGCAACACTTTAATGAGCCATTGCCTTTCTCCCCATAAGAGCAATCTTAATGATTGCTTTGTTCAAAGAAACGATGTCTTCTGGTGCCTGTCTGCTAGAGCTTCCTCCTGTCAAGGAGGGCCACCTGGAGCTGCCTGGGGACAGTTCTCATAGTGGTACTTTGGGATCAAAAACAGGACAGAAAGCCCCACATGTTCTAGAAGTGTTTGTCCAAATACCACCCCTACCACTACCACCACCAAGCACCTCTCCAGCAGACACCACGTTCACAGTGTCCTTTGTGACCAAGGGTCATTTTCTTCATTCTCTGTGACTACTCTGGCAACACTGGCTTTCTGGCTGCTTCAAAATGCAGTGCCTAACAGAAAGATGCAAAGGCTCATCTCCTCCCCTCTCTTCCCAACTTTCACAACACCAGGAATGATCAAGGAAAGATGCATGGGCCGACCCCACTGGTCCACTTTCTCTTGTTTCTCATGATTATGTCGATGAAGCTTATACCCATTACAACAACACTATACTCTAATAGCAGCGGGGCCATAAACAGAGGCCCAGCTCACATAAAACCATTATAATCACCGCCCAGATTTTATCACTGGCTAGTGGGCTCCCCTGTGGTTTGACCAAGAGCCAGGCAATAGTCAAATGATCAAACTGCCCTTGCTGTGAAAGCC
Source organism: Cricetiscus sungorus (assembly GCA_030556225.1). NCBI lineage: Eukaryota > Metazoa > Chordata > Mammalia > Rodentia > Cricetidae > Cricetiscus > Cricetiscus sungorus. Next base: position 1,835,167 of record JANBXA010000395.1, on the reverse strand, counting down.
AAATTGGCTTATGTGTTAAACAGTGGCAGGGTCCCAGGGTAGAGCAGGGAGAACAGAGATGCGGACAGAGAGAAGCAGACCTTCACAATGTCAGAATTTCCCCTCCATGGCTTCCCTAGTTAATTGGTCCATAAAATAACCAGGCTTGTTAATGGGTACTAGACTCATTCCTGAGAGGCACCCAGGTCAGGTTGTCACTCTGGGCTGCTGGTTCTGTGTTTAGAGCCAAGAAGGATCCCCAGGGTGACATGAAGGTAGGGCCATTGTGACCTTTCCTTCCTGATTGCTCACAGACACCCAGCTGCTTACAAAAGGGGTCCCATGTCTCTGAATCAGTAAAAAGGGAGGTCTGATGCTCACACAATCTGGGGCTCCCTCTCTAAGGAAAAGCAAAACATTGTTCCTATAAAAATCACTGCTGTCACTGCTATGGTCTGAGTGCGTCCCATAATTCGCCTGTAGCCTGAGTACTGCAAGACAGGCAGTGGAGCTCAGTGGGAGGTGTCTGGGCTGTGGGAGCTCTACCTCCACACAGACATACATGCAGGCAAAACGACAACACACATAAAAATAAACAAATCTTAAAAAGTAAGGTAGGGAGACTATGCCAATGAAATAAGTGTCCTTAGATGAGACTGATGTTCACTTATCTCTGTCCTATGAAGACATCATCCCTAGAAAGTCTCTGCTGACCTGGTCTCCTGTCTCTCCGGTGTTCAGCTGCTCGGCCACAGTGTGTGTGATCTTTTCTGCAGACCCACACAGCACGCTGTGTAGACACACACAGGATGTTACACATTCCCTAGTATTTACTGCAGAGCAGACCCACACAGCATGCTATGCATACCCAGAATATATTACACACACCCACATACTTATTGTTGAAGATGATTGAGGCAGCTTTGCAAATTGAAAATAATTATCACAGGGAACATTGACAAACTCTGAAGAATGGTTTCAGTAAGAGAGAATAACTGAAGTCCTCCTGGTATCTGATGGACCTTGGCTCCTGTCAAGGGAAGACTAAGATGGGAGGATCCAGCACCTATATGCACAGACTCAATGGAATGATTTCTGCCTGAATCTGAAGAGTGTCTAAGCCCTGGTACTTGTGGCCAATGGCCACAGCTCCTCAAAAACACGTTCCCATGTGTTGCTTGAAATCCCAGAGCAAATGAAGCAGATACATTACAGCACTGTCTTTGTCACCTGCCCAGGTTGGAAGCATGAAGCTGGAGCTGGACGGTGTTCCCTTCAGTTTTCATCCATGGCTTTCACAGATCTGAACATAGTCTGAGAGCAAGAGAAGGGGGCAGGGCAGGGCTGACTTCTCCATGTTTTATCTGAAAGGACTGAGTCAGAGATTTTTTTACAAGAATTGCTTTCTCAAAACCATACTGTCAGATCTACTTCCATCTTTTCTAGTTGTATCTCATCTTGGCTTCTGTCTACAAACCCCAGACCCGTTGTCTTAGCTACTTTATCTTGCTGTGGTAAAAGACCAGCACCCAGCCAACTTACAAAAGAATGTGTTTAATTTGTCTTGCAGTTTCAGAGGGTTGCATCTATGGTGGCGGAGCGAAGGGACAGCTGAAAGCATACATCTTGATCTTCAACCTCCAAGCAGAAAGAAAGCACTGGGAATCACATGAGTCATTTTGAAACCATAAATCCCACGGCCAGTGACACATCTCCTCCAGCAAGACCACACCTCCTAATCCTTCCCAAATAGTTCCACCCGCTGGAGACCATATATTCAAATGTCCAAACCTATGAGTCCATTCTCATTCAAACCAGCACACTCAGGAAGACTGAAGAGATCCCTGCAGTGTCCTGGCCAGCTCATGCAACATTCCTCACAGATTTATACACATATACATCAACTCACATGTGTGTTCATACAAACTACACTTTCAGGCATACACATGTAGCTGTCCTGTATAAAGGCACAGACCCACATTCATGTACTGTGGACTTTAGGTTGGCAAGACATTCTCAAATCCTGCAAGCTGACTCTGGAATGAACACCAGAATGTCTCCCCTGAGCTGTGCCATCCAAATGCCAACTCCTGATTCATACAATCTTCAGATTCCAGAAATTTCTTCCATGATCCAGATCTTAAGTTTTGTCTCTTTTCAGTTTATGACCTCTTGTTGGTGTCCTGCGGTTGACAGCTGGAATAAAATCTGTCACTAACAGCTATACAAACTCCATAGAAAGGACACATGATCCAGTGGAAAGACATTGGGACTTGCTCAGTGCTCCCACAGGTGAACACACATAAAATACATACACATAAAAACCCTTCCTCCACCTTCACTACACTAAATTCAAAACCCCAAGAACACAGGAACAGATCAGATTCAGCAGTATATTGAAAATTTTTACCAGAATTGTGAAGTAAGACACGCATTGCTGTAATCTGCTTTATTCAGAGATTGTGTCATTTAATCAGTCACTCTTTGCCAGTATAGAGCTGGCTCAAGGTCAGAGCAATAGAACAGAGAGGTGCATGATTCAATTAAGCCTGCAAATGCATGCATGTTCAGAAGCAGCTCAGTAAACACGTTAGGCTTCATGATAAAGTATCCAGTCCTGTTGCAAGAAGCAAGGGAAGGGCTGGAGTGGTGGCTCAGCCATTAAAAGCTAAGGCTCAACATGAGAAGAGGGGAGGGAGGGAGGACCCACCAATACATGACATTGATGAAACTGCTCATTTGCGATGGCAAAATTAATTAGTTGCTACTTCCTGCCACTTGAAACGCTAAGCCAGACGCTTTCAAGTTCAATATAAAAACCAAAACACACTCCACAGTCACATTCAGCAGCAGCGTGGCCAATGGGTGATGGTGGCTCTGTCCCCTAGCAGTGGGTAACAGTGGGCGATGGTGGCTCTGTCCCCTAGCAGTGGGTAACAGTGGGCGATGGTGGCTCTGTCCCCTAGCAGTGGGTAACAGTGGGCGATGGTGGCTCTGTCCCCTAGCAGTGGGTGACAATGAGTGATGGTGGCTCTGTCCCTTAGTTGTGATAACAGCCCCTCAGGAACTCATGATGCCTTTCTGGGTTTCAACTTTAGAAGTAGGTAGGATTTTATGGGGCTAGGTACAAATGCCTTGAGAAAGAAGGCTTTCCACAGCAAGCCACAAAACTCAGGAGCCAAAGATGGAAGACTGACAAACAGATGCATCACCACTTAAAATCCTATCAAATTGAAACAAACTCAAGGAGTAAAGGAGTAAAGAGCTGCAGATATCCCAAATGTGTTCCAGGAGGGACATCACTAATAATCTTGATTGCATAATTTATCATGATCAGACAGTTGGGCTATGGTGTCCTAAATAGGACCCTAGGGATGGGGAGATATTCGAGTGGCAAAGTGCTTGCCTTGTAGCCATAAGAACATGAGTTTGAGCTCCAGGAGACAGATGATGATGTCCTGTATCCCGGCATGGAGATGGAGATAGGTAGATCTCCAGGGCTTGCGGGCCAGTCGACCTAGCCTATTGGTGAGTACCAAGCCAATGAGAGAACATGTCTCAAAACACAAGTTGGGGACAGGGGAGGTGGCTCAGTGGGCAAAGGTATAAGTCTCACAACCTGAGTTTGAATCCCCAAAACCTATATAAAAAGTCAGACATGGTGAAACATGTCTCAACCCTACACTTTTATAGTGAGGTGAAAGGCAGAAATAGGAAAACCTTCTGGAAGAAACCTGTGGGTTAACTAGCCTGGAGCACATAGCACAGGAGCAAACAAGAAAACTGTGCCTTGAACATGATGGGAAGTGAAGACAGACCCATGAGTTTATCCTCTGACTCCAAATGCTCTCTGGTATATGGACACCCTCACAGATGAACATATATACACATGTATGTGCACACACACACACACACACACACACACACACACACACACACACACACACACCCAATAACACCTGCCTTGATCATAATAACAGTACTGAGTCACATAGATTGTGACTACTGACAAGCACCCACAGTTACCTTTAAATACATCACCACACTGACATTAGTAACAGCCTAATGAAGGTAACTATCTTGCATAAGGTCATGTTTTGTGAATAAAGAGAATGGGACCCAGAGAGATAAAGCAGCTAACACAAAATCACAGAGCTCTTGCAAACAGAGATGATATACAGCCAGGATCTCCTCTACCCTTGTAATAGAGCTCTTCTGTTTTGAAAGAGCTATGATGCTTCTTCCAGGCCTACATAACCCCCAGAATACACCTGATTCCACCTCCAACACAGTTCCAACCTTGACCTTGCAGAATGGGGCCCAAGACTTACTGAATCCCCGCCTCAGCCTATTGCTCTTATGCAATGCCTAGAAGCTTCCATCTTCTGCTGCCAGTGAAATAGATAACAACGTCTATTTTCATAAGAATACTAAATCTACCAGTGAGGAGCTTGTTCCGGAAAGCCCTGCACCCCACTACATCCAGCTGGAGCCCCCATTCTGGAGACTCCAGCTGAGAAACGGGTAGACGAGAGAGTACCGTACACAGTGGAGCTCGCTGAAACCCTTGCCAGAAGCTGAGCAGACATGGATGATCTTTGACCTGTTTGCAGCAGTGTGTACAGCCTGATTTTTCTCTAGAACTGAAATTTCCAGTACATTCTCAAACACATACAAATGCTAGCTAACCCAGAGTTCCAATGTGCTGGAGATGCTCTAGGAATTTCCACAAATGAGTCCAAATTTAATCCTTACGATAAATTAATAATGGTCCCAATTTTCCAGCTGAGGGAACTGAGGCACAGAGGGGTTTCTAAGTGGCCCAGTCTCAAAGCTTGTAGATGGCAGACTTGGGCAAATCAGCTTGGAGGTCCTGCTCATACTCTCTGCTCTGCGTTGCCTCTCAAATAGGGTTGATGGAGTGCACACTCAGATCAGAGAAGGAACTGGAAGGAAGCTGGATCTAGGAAGCCAATCTCAAGCCAACAATTCTAACTAGAGTTTTAGGGTAAAATCCCCCAGCTCCAGCAGCCTCCACAAGCAAGGCTCAAACACACCCATCCCAGTGTGCCAATTAAAGAGGCAAACGACGGTGATGAGAATCAAACAAAGGGCCCCAGATCGTCTTCGAGGTGCTGACACGAGCTTCAGGTGCAAAAGGAGGTCTGTTAAATAGTCCTGGCCAAGAAAAATCTGACTGGTCGTTTCTACTCTGGTTCTGAGAGGTGGCCTGAAGAAGAAGTCATTATCCCTGTCATGGATGGAAGCCATCACTCTAGTTCCTTAAAAAAAATGGTATCTCTGTTCCAAGGTGCATCCTCATGCATCACTGATAATGGCAGTATTACAAGCGCAGGGGTTGGGTAGAGGACAGGGAATGGGGATGGGAGATAGGGGTGCATGATGTGGGTGTAGGGGTATGGGGGTAGGGCTGGGGGCATAGGTTCTGTCCTGTGAGGGTTTACTTTTTCTTGAATCCAAGAGGACTACAGGTTTAGGCCAATGACTTATCTTTGTACTTTTAGCATTGTAGAGACAGAGGTGGGTTCGGTGGTTGGACCCTCCTTGGGTGGTTAACATACCCGTGAGAGGTAAGCAGGAGCCTGATCCAAATGAAGAGAAAAGCAGACACAAAAGAAGGCAGCCTGACTTTATTAACCACATGGGCCCAACAAGTGAGAAGTCAATGGTTTGGGGTTTTTTGCTTTGTTTTTTTTTTTTCTTCTTTCTTTTTTCCAGAAAAAGGAGTCTCTAAGTGGCTGTGTAAAATGATGTTGGAAATAACAAGAACTCTCAAAGAAATCTGACCCTGTGATGATGCAGTTCAGTAATATTGTTTGCCAACAGGACTCTGGGCCCTGGGTTTGACCCAACCCCATGAAACCGTAACAATAAAAAACATTTCTGAAAGGATACCCCAATCTTGCAGACGAGCTGCCTGGACATGGGATGAGTTTCAAGCCAGTTTTCCTAGATCTCAATGTTTGCGAGCTGTTGTTGAGGCTGTGATTCTGATGGGTTCCACTGTCTCCCTCCCTACATCTCTCCGGGCAGAGGTTCTCAATGTGTGGGTCACGGCCCCTTTGGCAAACCTCTATTTCCAAAAATAATTACAATAGCAAAATTACACTTGAGAAGTAGCCGTGAAAATAATTTTACGGTTGACACAAGGACAATTTTATGTCACCACAACATGAGGAGCTGTATTAAAGGGTGGCAGCATTAGGAAGGATGAGAACCTCTGTATTAGAAGGTTCAGTCCTAACATGTGCTGTTTTCAGGGTCATATTAAGCTACGCTCTTGTCCATTCTCGGCTTAGGGGCTTAAGGGACTGATCTCACCTCAGCTTCACTAGCCCCAGAGGAAAGCACAGGGAGTGCTGAAAATGCCGCAGTCGGATGGGGGACCAGCTACGATGCTGGTGTTGCCTAACTGGAGAAGGGGACAAGTCTTCCTGGCAAGGTGGATTCCTCAGACTTCACCCCAGCGACATCTTATGGAATGTGTTGTGAAAGTTGTTAGCTTTTGTTTCTGATGTGACAAAATAAGTAACTTAGCAACTTAAAAGAAGCAAGATATATGTGGGCTCATGGCTTTAGAGACTTCAGGTCATGGTGTGCAGAATCATTGGGCGCCTGAGCCCTACTCAGCTCTAGGGTGTAGCAATACACATGAATACGGTGTCTGCAATAGGGTCCGGGGGAAGCCAGCCGTCCTTCAGACAGCCCGTCATGAAAGGAGAGAGGAGGAGGGATGAACACACATATTCAGGTCCTTCTCCTAATTTAGTCAATCAAATCAGGCTTTCCCCATCCCCTGAGGAATAACTCAGTGGGCAAAATACAGGAAGTACATTTCTCTCAAATACTTCTGCATCCTAGAAAGTGGGCAGAACTTCTCCCATTTGCTTCCTGGAAACAGGAAAACCACAGGGGAAGTTTCTCCTAAGGTCCTGCTGGGCCAAAGCTCCCAACTGCTCAGGCCACACAGCTACGCTAATGAGGACAAATGGCCCTTGCTGGCTGAGACCTCCTCCCACACAAATGTCCTGTGTGGCTGGCCAATACAGAGTCCACATTCTTCACACATCTTTCTGCCTTAGTCCAGCTGACCATTCCTACCTCCTTTGAAGGTTTTTAATTTTAGCTGCAATTTCCCACAGTACCCAGTACCAGTAAAGGAATCTCTCTGGGTACTCCACACCACAAGGCATGTCATCAGGGAGCCCAGCTGGGGACAAAATCCCCTCAGTGAGATCTAGGAACCCCGAAGAACCCCTAAGAACCCTGAACAGTGTCTTGCCAGAGGCCAGACTCCCCCCCCCACCTCTACAGCCCCTTTTTTCCTCCTTCTCCCCCTCTTTTCCCTCCTTCTCCCTCTCCTCCGTCTTCTCTTCCCTCCTCTTCTTTTCCTCTCCTGTTCTAAGGAAGATATATACATTGCCATTCTTATTGACGTGACAAAATAACCTCATAAAAACAACTTGACGTGCAGTTTATTGTGTAGGAGAAGGTGTGGAAGGTGGTGGTAGCTTGGGCAGCTGGTCATGTTGCAAGCACATTCGGGAAGCAGAGAAAAGATTGGCGTTCGTATGGAGAAAGGCCATGAGATGAATGAAGTCAAAAGCGTATCCAAGGAGACATGGAGCCTGGCTGTCAGATCTGTACTCTGGGCCGTTTGCTCAGGAAGAAATTGAATCTCACAGAGGCACTGATGAGGGAAATCTCATTGACTTCATTAATCCTATCCTCTCTCCAAGTCAACAGACAGACTATATTAGAGATATTAAATTAGCCACAGCTTCAATCAGATGGCTGTATGCTTCTGCTGAAAAGTGTATTAATGGCTTCCCATGACACTTTTAAAAAATCCCTTTTCTTGGTGAGGGGACACCTGAAGCCACATCAAGCTTGTCTGCAATTCTAAAGTTTTCTTCTTGCATAGCTGAAGTTCCAACAGGTTCCTCTGGTCAAAGGATAGCTCTCCTCCAAGTAATGCCCAGAGATTTAGGCTCCTTCCACCGGTGGCTCCATCTCTCAAACACACAAATTCCAGTGGAACCTTGTTGAAGAAACAACATGGAGTCCCAAGATGGGTCTGGGGATGGTCTCATCCCAGTGTCCAGCTGTTTCTACCAACTACTGTATATAACCCCGTCTTCATTGCACGTGGCCTTGGGGATGGGGCTATGTAGGGGAGGAAGCACAACATGGGGATGGGAGCTCTAGCTTTATGCCTGGATGGATCCACGCCCCTGGAAGTGACCCCTCATCTTTGCTCTGTGGGGAAGCCCGATAAGCCAAGGTGAGCTTTGGTGGAACCATGCATCTCTTTGTCTTTGGGACTATAGGAGAAGGGGTAGAAGCTGTTCATGTCTCCCCTGGGAAGGAATTTTAGCAGCAAAGGCTCTTCCCCAAACCCAGTCAAGGCTGACTTCTCCTAAAGGTGGACCACCCAGATGTCAATTTTCTATCCTATTCTCTTATCTGACTTTGTTCTCCTTTAAAACAGGTGCTACTATGAACAATTATTTGTTCAGTTATTGTTGGTCCTGCCTATTAAATGCAAACATCAAAAGCATAGAAAGTTGATATTGTTCTCCACCAGGACACACAGTAGGAATTCCAGAAAGACGTGATAGACAAAACAAAATCAAAATAAAAAAACAACCAAACAAGCAAAACAACAACAACCCCTGAGTTGTACCCACCTCAGCCCTCTCGTAGGCTTCCAGTGCAGCCAAAAGCAGGAGTCCTGGGTGTAATCCCAACTCCACATAACCTAGGATGGTGAGTTACCTGTCAGATCTCAGTAACCTTGGCCATAACTTGAGAGCCTTCTTGGTTGTGGAGAGAGAGCTGATGTCGGTGAGCTGCCCCAGACTTTGTAAGTGCTCAAACAAATGATAGCTGCCTGAAACTGAGTGACTGCAGTAATTGCACTGGAGTCCCAAGACAGATTGCTTTCATTCTTGCATACGTAGAGGTTGTACTGCTGTGGAAATAAAAATGCAGTACAGGGCGTCTACTTAAATTTGAATTTCAAACAAACGAAAACAATTCTTTTCAATCTAAGTAGATCCCATGCAATATTCTACACACAATTTGTGCTTTTAAAAATGAAGTACAATGACACAAGTGTGTTCTTTCTATACTTTCTATACTGGTTTGTGGTTGCCTCTAATAGGAGCCAACCACATCATAATAAGCAAAAATGATAAAGCATAATCCCAGCCTTGAAGAATACTGTCTTCCCGACTGAGAGCTCAGGCCAGACTTCCTGGAGAAATTTGCTGATAAATATCAGGGACTGACTGGACATCCTACTGCACAGATACTGCTCCACAGATAGGAGCAGCCATGGGCACTGCTGCTCTGCTCGCGCTGGCTGGGAAATGGAAACAGCCTAGACGTCCTTCTCCCGGAGAGTTCATAATGAAAATGTAGTGCGTGTCCACTCTGGATACTATTTAGCTCTAATGGAATCATGAAAATTGCGGGTGAATAGATGGAGCTGTCTCACTCTACAGAGGGAGATAACCCAGACCCAGAAAGGCGATGCCACTGTTCTTGCTCATCTGTGGTTCCTAGCACACAATCTTCAAAGTGAACATGTAACCTGGAGTAACCATAGGAACAAGGAAAATATAAAGGAACCATGGGGGAGGGGCATGGACCGGTGGGAGCCAGCTACTAGAGAAAGGAATGACAGAAGTGATATCAATGGGAGAAGCAAGGGGACTTCAAAGGAAGACGGGGCAGGAGGAAGGGGAAGTAACACTGAAGCCTTATTTTTCAATATCCCTTCAAAATAGGGAATGTTGTTTTTGTTTACTCCAAATTGCATGTATCTGTATATAAAATACAACTGGATTCCAGGAGTTCAGCTCAGTGCTTAACTGTGATCTCTGCTTCTGCTTCCATCAGCTACTGAATGAAGGCTCTAGGACGGCATATAAGGGAGTCATCCAGCTCATTAGAGAGGAAGGGCATTTAAGGCAGCCTCTCCACTATTGCTTAGATTCTTAGTTGGGGTCATCCTTGTGGGTTCCTGGGAGTTTCCCTAGTGCCAGGTTTCTCGTTAAGTCCATAATGGCTTCCTCTATCAAGGTATCTCTTTCCTTGCTCTCCTTCTGAGGGATCAGGAAGGTCCAGTTGGGGGAAGGACAGCGAAGAGGAGAATGTTGATTGTGAGTGGTTATGAATTGAATTCTGAAAGCCAAACGCCTTAGAGCGAGGCACTGTTTGGAGGCATTCTTCACAAAGGCAATCGAGTTGCAGTGCAGTGGCTGTGGCAGGCACTAATCTGGTGTGGCTGTTTACTTATATTTAACTATACTTGATTTAAACTCGGAAAACTGCCTTGGTTTAAATGCACTGTGGTGTGATGGAAACCTGGTGCCTACCACAATAGAAAAATACAAAGATTTTCTTGTCTGCTGTTTAAAGAAAATGTCTGGAATCAAACTGACTAGGTTCAAGTACTTATTCTGTTACTTCTCAATGCTGTCACCTAACTTGGGGTCTCTGAGACTTGGTGTCTTCATCTTTAAATTGGAGGATAATAATATTAATCCTACCTCATAACTGACCCTCATTTCTGAGCCTCCCAGGGTTACGATGAAGCTTAACTGAGTGATAACATATAAACACACTAGAGTAATGCATGTATGGGGAAGTCCTGTAAATATTGATATTGCAATTAGCTGCATTAGCTTGATACCATGGTTGTCTACATATATCAGTGTGTATTGTGTGTATATGTGTGTTATATTGTGTGTTTGTGTATGTATGTGTGTGTGTGTGTATTTGAATTCAAAAGTCCTAGAAAACCAGTCCTGATTAATTCTGTGTAGTAGGACCACAAATGGTTTTCTATCTTTTTCCTTTGTTTAAATTCATGAGTTACAACATGAGGGTCCTTTGTTACTTGCTTAATAAGTTTTAAAATGCTGTTGTTATGTTAGAAATATTGCATCTTTTGACATCCTTACAACTGTCTTGCAACACAGCGGTCTACAAGGAATTGATTGGCAGCTACCTAACAAAAGAACATTCTCATCCCAGGGCTTGGGTTCAGATTTTCAGGCTGATGACACCTGCAAGTCTGCATTTTTAGGGTTTAGGCAGAGAAAGAGCTAGCCCCTGCCACTGGTGGGGTTGAACAGCAATTATCACTGCTTATGTGATCCGTGTCCAACCAAAGTCTCAGCGATTCATTTGTTTAGAACCTTTACACTTACACGATTATTTAAAAATGTATTAAATATAGTTCTGCATCAGTATTTGTGGAAAGATGGGTCAGTTATACTAGTAACCTGGAAGGAATATCCTTCCATCAAAAAATGAGGGGTGGTTATGCTCGAGATACATTGTAAGAACTGGAGAACAACTCAGCAGTTGAGAACATTTGCTGCTATTCCAGAGGACCCAAATTCAGTTCCCAACACCTACGTTGGGCAGCTCACAGTGCCTATACCTCCAGCTACAAGGTATTAGACATCCTCCTCTGGCCTCTGTGAGCACCCATGCACATGCAGCATTCACTCACACAGACACATACACAAGCATAAATAAATATTTTAAAAAATGAATTATATACATGTATAAACATTTTCAAAGAATAAATAAAAAGAAAGTAAAACACAGAAGAATGTCTTCATTTTGTGCGGCTGAATACTATCTGTGTTGCTTCTTGTCCTTCTTAGAGTGATTACAAATATCAGAAAACAGAATTTCAGCTCATCCTTGACACCTGAAGGTTTCAAGCCCCACACATATCGCTTCTATGTTTTCCCATAACTTGCAACACTTCCAATCACCTCTACATGACTTGTAACAGCATCAAAGCTGCACGAGTCTTGTCAAGAAGCTTCTAGCATAATGGTAAATGACTTGCCACATTCGTGCCATGTCCAGCAATAATACCAGCTGTTTAAGCAAGAACACTCCCTTGCTTATAGGAGAGCTATAGCGGCCATCCTGCCTCAAGAACTCAAAGCCTGCTGGGTTGATCTGGAGAACATATGCCCCTCATCTAGTCCTGTCCTCTCCCAGTACTCGGGAAGGGCCAAGGTTGCACTGACATTTTGTTCTTTGGTGTTTCCACAGCCAGCAAAGCAGATGAAGCCGGATGTGCAAGACTGGAAAGCATTTCAGCCCCACAACATGCAAGTGTTCTCCTTCTCTGACGCAGGTGCAGTCCTGCCAGTTAACTGATGGATGGCTAATGAACACGAATTTGTGACGCCCTTGGCAAACTTGATTAAAAGCGATTGTAACAGGTCCTGGCTGCTCCATAACCTTGCCCAGAGTCCAGGGCCTTGGGCCACAGTGACTCCACTGCTGCAGGCCATCATCTCTCACAGGCCCTGTCTTCGAGGGGATGGAGCAGGCTCTCTACAAGCTCCACCAAAGGCTGCTGCATGACCTGGGGACGGGAGAACTCTGGAGATGAAGCAAGCTGGAAAAGAAAATAATGCTGAAGCCTGAGAAGGAGACGATCAATGAGTTCTTCTCATCTCCCACATCACTGGCTCCGGCATCACTCTCCTTTGGGAAACATCAAGCATCTGCAAGGTACCAGCTACAAAGACGACGTTCCTGTGCATTTTGAACCTCCACCCCAGGTCATTACACTGTGATCTCAGCATTCAGGAAGTGGAGGTAGGAGGACCGTGAGTTTGTGCCTGGGCTAAAGAGTCTGACCTTGTTTTTCTTTTTGAAATCAGATGGTTGTGTGTGATGGATGCAAAAGAGGGAAAATGAGGTAGGACTTTGGGTGAACTTAATAAATGAGAAATGAAGGGAAACATCCCCAGAGGTGAGAGGGGAAACCCTATGCCAACTACTGAGGAAGAAGGTCTGGGGGAAGAGGTAGCATCAGTTTCAAAGGCTTTGGATGGGGAACAGGTGGGCAAGAAGAGAAAGAAAGGACATTCCAGGCCTTTGTGTTGTGTATAGCAAGAGCATGAGAGACAGGGTAGGAAGGTGGGATTAGCCAGCCCACATGGGACCATGTTGAGGAGATTGGATTTTCCTTATAGCTGTAGTTTTTTGAGTAGCTATCATGTTCTAGACATTTTTATGGGTATGATTTTTTGTCCCCATGGAAATGGAACAAGGTGAATATAATGACTGACATTTTATATAGGAAAAGGAACCACATTCTAGAACTTTGTGTTTCTGTCAACTCAAGCTTTATTGGATAATCATCATCGGGTATAGTAAAGAAATTTCTGGACAAAGTTAGGGTGTGGGGAAAATAATCAAAAAAAGAAGAAAGATTATGTTCAAACTGAGGAAGTTCTGGCCTTTTCCTTATCCTTACTATGAGAATAACATTAAATTTTGAATAACGATCTATTTTCATGGTATTTACATTGACTTGGGTATTATAAACAATCTAGTGATGATTGAATGTGCATGGACGAATGAGTCATAGGTTAAATGCGAATACTGTGCCATTTCATGTTTTAATAGCTAGTCCATTATTTTTCGAGACTATAACACAAAGTCTCACTCACATGACCGTCTGAACACGTGCTAGAAGAAGACAGCAATAAACATGCAAAAGTAGATGAGGAAGTCTACAAGGCCTCAACCCTTCACAAAGCACTACAGGCAAGTTAGGGTGCTGACAGTGGCAGAAAGCCTTCCCCAAGGAAGAGCCCACCAACTGTTTATTCAGTGCCAAACGGTCAGTCCTGAACACATACATACAAGCAACATTGCACAGACTGAGCAGGTTGTCTTTAGGAAGATGTACGCATGGGCGTTTTTATTTTATATCTGGTGTGTGTACGCTCCTGTGTATGCACAGGCACACGGACATGTTTGTGTGCCCATGCAGAGACAGGGAACCACCTCTGCTGCCACCCACCTTGTTTTAGGACACTAGGCTGGTACTTACTAAGTAGGCTGGAGTGGCTGGTAGGCAAACCCCAAAGGAGGAGTCTCCACCTGCCCTCCCCAGCCCTGAATTACAAGTGTGTGCTATTTTTGACTCGCGTTCTGGGACTCTAACTCAGGTCTCTATGCTATGCAATAAGCACCTTACCCACTGAGTCATATCTCCAGCCCAAACCAAGCCACTGTATATGTGTGGGAGCTGAGCATCCACAGATTTCAATTTCTCCAGAAAGTATTGGTCCCAAAAGGGGTATACATAGAGAATCATACATACAGAGCCATAAATAAGGGTTCTGAGAAGGTTTCCGACGTTGCTGAGGTCTATAGCTTTGATCCTAACACCAACTATTCCACTCTGTTTTATAGCATTTGCCAACTAGAATCTCCACCGGCTATAACAGCCACCATAAAAATCCCTGAAATATGACTCTGTTATGTAATTAAAATATTTAGATATCTGAATCATACTTAGCATGAAAAGAAAAGTATTACTTAACAAATACTTCGTTCTGAAGACAATGTCTGAAAACATGGACAGAGATAAGTGGACAGACTGAGAAGTGTGTGGCCTTGCTCCAGTTCCACCAACCGAGTTGCTTTCAACAGAGGCAGACAGGTGTGGGAGACAAGTTGGACAAAGCTATGAAAAGAAGAACTCGGTTCCCAACCCTCGCTACTCATCAGAACTAGCCCCGAGGACAGCATCTCAGGAAGATGTGTGTTGTCACCCACTCTGTGCAGACTGAACTTTGCAGAGCACAACTTAGCAGAACAGATGGCTGCCTAACATTTTCAGATTTAGAAACACTCCCACCAAGAATCATAAAAGTGTGCTTGTGACCAGGTGTGCCATCTGGAGCAAGCCAGAGGTGGGCATGGTGGGAAGGGCAGACTCGTCCAGAACACACAGCCTCCATGACATGTACAAATGGAAGCAAAAGGAAGGCCTGACAGTTGCTGTATGCACGGCGGCCTCAGTTTCACACTTCAATACCCTGACCTCTGCTGCACAATTGGCCCATGTTACACAAACATTAGTCAGCAATGATTCGAGCAATTAAGATGGACTTGAGGGACCAGTTTTGAATCCCAGATCTCACTGTGTGACCCCATCAAATGTCTCATTCCCTTAACTGTCAAATAAGTAAATTCAAGGCCAGAAATTTTATGCCGTGTTAGTGGAAAGACAATTGCGGGCATTTCAAGACATCTGTCAGCGAATCAAATATGCACATGTCCTCCTGCATGTGCATGCCAGAGACATTCACTCTCCCCGTGGCTCATGGTAATGACTTAGGATGGGAAATGCTAGAGAAGCAAGGAAGTTAAGCCTAACATGAGCAGCCTGTGCAATGCCTCACAGCACGCGGAGCAAACTAGGCATGCGCGGAGCCCCAGCAATATAATTTAAAGGCACAGCACCCACATGCAAAACAAAGAAGCATTCCTAGTAAGATCACCAGGTAAATCCTTGCCAAGATAGCTACTGTTGCCTGTCAGATTGCTAAAATGACAGTTCTGCTTCCCTTGGATAAACATACATCTCATCCACACTGAGCGTGCAAATGACGCAACCCCTAAGCGGGCGTTCTCTCTTCTGACCCTGATGAGGAGGGAGAGCTTGCTCTGTCTCCCAGTCTGAAAAAGAAAGCAGATGGATAATAATAGACTTGAGTGATTGCTAAGGTTTCACCTAGTTCTTGAGTTTTAAATGAAGTTTGAGAAGACCATAGGCTGGGTTTCTTTTATTTCCATATTACATAGATGTGTATCAGCTATAAATCACATTTGATTATAACTAGCAAGACTAAACTAACTTTTCTCAATAAGAAAGAAGAAACAAATAAACAAATCAAACAACAGACAAAAAGTCAGTGGTGGACCTGGTGATGCATGCCTGCCATCCTAGCACTTGGGAGGCTGTGGCAGAAAGAGGCTGAGTTCTAGTCTAGCCTAAGCTACATACAGGGTGAAATTCAAAAAACTGAAAGGAGAAAGGAAGAAAGAAAGAGAGGGGGGTGAAGGAAGAAAGAAAGAAAGAGAGAGAGAGAGAGAGAGAGAGAGAGAGAGAGAGAGAAAGAAAGAAAGAAAGAAAGAAAGAGAAAGAGAGAAAGAAAGAAGGAGGAGAAGGAAGGGAGGAAGGAAGGAAGGAAGAAAGGAAGGAAGGAAGGAAGGAAGGAAGAAAGGAAGGAAAGGAAGGGAGAAAGGAAGGAAGGAAGGAAGGAAGGAAGGAAGGAAGGGAGGGAGGGAGGGAGGAAGGGAGGAAGGAAGGAAGGAAGGAAGGAAGGAAGGAAGGAAGGGAGGGAGGGAGGGAAGGAGGAAGGAAGGAGAGCTGGGCCCTCTCCCTTTAGAGCACTTTCCCCAAGCTTTAAGATACAGCAAGTAGGGCCAAGTCTGGAGTCTAACTGTCAGCATGCATGCAAACTCCCAGCCATATGACCTTGAACTTGCTCGGTCTGTGGCTATGTATCTGTTTCTCCCATGGTAACAGGAGGATAACAACAGCCCCCATCTCCTAGGACCGTTGTTAGGATCCGATGAGTGGTGTAAACAAAATATCTTGCCTAGGATTGAGTACATCTTAAAAGATGCAATGTGCTCATCAGCTTTATTATCCTTGCAAACAAGGAGCCCAAGAAAGACAATTTAAAGGCGGCGGTGGTGGCGGAAGGGGGGGTCTAATTTATTTGGCTCATTTCAATATGTGGCCACCTGGCTCCATATTCACCTCATGGTGGAGTGAGGAAGAGAGATAGAGGAGAGGGGGAGGGGTAGGCAGAAAGGCAAAGGCAAATGGGGAGGGGGAGAGATGTATCCACCAAAGGTATATGCCCTCAATAACATCTGTTTAGCTAGCCCTCAACTCCTGCTTTATGTCACCTTGCAATAATGATGGATTTAGCAAGAGATAGTAATTTGTGAACTATGTCAGAATCCTTAGGGTATAACTACTTCCCAGAAGCCTATTGGCTTACAACCAAGTCATAACCTGAGCTTGTATAGATGTCACATTCAAATCCTAACACATAGGAATTGATTTGGGTAAAGGTGAGGCCCATGTGATATATGCTACCATTCATCCATTCTACTTCAGTCATTATTAATCCTAGTTATGACTCATGATGGCAGAAATTGGGATCATCCACACGTACTTCATAATGTATGAAAACAATCTCTCACACTCTCTGCTTCAGTCACCACTTATCATCTCAGAAATGTCCCAGGTACTCACAGTGATACCCACCCCAGACGTTAGAGAAGGCCAGGTAGATGGCTCAGTGGGTGAAGTACTCGCCACCCAAGCATGAGGACTTACCTTTGGATGCCCAAAGCCCGCACAAAGCCGGTGTAGTGGCTTGCATCTATAATCCTGGATCGCTAAGGGTGAGATGGGAGGAGAATGTCTCCAAGTTAGGAGAACGTCCAAGATTTCGGGAGCTAAGTAGCCCGGGGTGCACAGCAGAGAATAAAAGGAGGCCCTATCTCAGAGGAAACAGACATCTAAGATTATCCTCTGATCCCCTCCATGCACATGCCACAGCATGCACTCACACATACAAACGCACAAACACATCGTGTGAGTAAGGTGCCCGCCAGATAGTAGATGTGCAACAATCTAATATTTAATCCTGTACTCTGCTGCATAGCTCTGCATATGTGGCAAATGATGAATATTTACACACTGAACATTTTCTGTGTTCTGCAAATTATCACACATAATGTATGCTTCCAGCTCACACTCATAGATGGCCTCTACTGAGGCTCATCCCGCAGACACTTTGTAATTGGAGTTTCCTTACTGAAGCTTAACCCTCACTCTAGTCTGGTGACTCCCTTCCCCCTTCCCTATTGGCCCACAGCAGATTGTCTCTGGAAGTGTGACTCGGCAGTAAGTTCCAAACTGGGGCACATTTTGCTCTTTCTTTCTTTCTTTCCTGGCTCAAAGCTGAGAAGAGACTGATGTAAGCAGGGAGGTGGGTCAACGATGCTAAACGAGTTGAGGATGGAGTGTACCAGGTAGGCTCCCTGACTCACCCACTGCTGTGATGTGCCTTCTGTGTGTCTAAATAAAATCCCGGGTAGGTGAGAGCACATCTCGTTTCCCTTCCTTTCTGCTTACATAATTAAGAGTTGTTTCATGTTGCTTGCACTCGAAGGCCATGCTGTGTGCAACAGTCTGAAAGACTTAGTGTCTGAGCAGCAACAGTTGCCACCACGTGCTAGTGACCCTCCCTGTTAGTCTTCTATGTGTATAAAGAAGCCATAGGACTGCCAGAATTGAGTGCTACAAATGCAAACGCTTTAAATACCACTCACGGAGCCAGTGGCTCAGCAAGCAGGCATGCTTGCCATGTGGGCCTGATGTTAAATTCAATCCCCAGAACCTACAGTGGATGGAGATAACTAACTCTGAAAAGCTGACATGTGTGCCATGGTGTGCACATGCACCCTCAGGCAGACAGACAGACAGACAGACAGACAGACAGACACACACACACACACACACACACACACACACACACACACACACACCTCATAGCTCTGTAATTCACAAGTTTAACCCCATGTGACTAAATTCTCTGCTCAGCATCTCTTAAAGCCAAAGTCAAGTTGCTTTCTGTTGCTGTGGTAGACGTGGGAAAGAAAGAAAGGGTTATCTCACCTTACAGCTTGCAGTCCATCCTGAAGGACCGGAGGGATGGAACTCAGGCTGAGGACCTGGTAGCAGGAATGCAAGCAGAGTGCGGCCTAGTAGCTTGTTGCTCACAGCTTGCTCCGCTACCTTTATTATTCATGCCAAGGAACTAGACATTGCATGTCAATCTCAGGGAAAAAATGCCCCACAGACTTGCCCACAGGCCAATCGGATGGAAGCAAGTCATTCCTCAGCTGACATTCTCTCTTCCCAGATGACTCTAGCATGACAAGTTGAAAACAAAACAAAACAAAATCAACAACAACAACAAAAGCTAACCATCACATCGCTACGTTCACTTCTGGAGCCCTGAGGTAGAAGGCACTCTTAAGCTCAGTGAGTTACTGGCAGAATTCATTCTCCTTGAGGTTGTACGACTTGAGGCCCCAATTTCCTTGCCCTTTGGCCTCTGTGATCATTGTGTGAGCTGTCAACTAGACTACAATAATGGATGCCTAGCACTGGTGAACCACACATGCCTGCGATTATGGCAGCGTTCCAGAAGAGACTGGTGTGTGCCAGTGTCTAGGCGTAGACAAGACCGGCCTGAACATGCACAGAAGCAACTTAGGGAAGGAAAAGCTGAGTCATGTTTGAGTGGACAGTCCATCATAATGAGAAAGCCATGGTGGTAATACGGAAGCTGGTCCCATTGTAATCACAGTCCCTTTTGTTTAGTACAGAAGTTCCCACCTACGGAACGGTGCCAGCCACATTCAGTTGAACCTCTCTGGAGTAGCCTCACTCACATACTCAAGGTATGTCTCCTAGGTGATTCTTAATGGAGTCAGGTTGACAATGAACCATGATAGGCTGAACAGGCTAGTAACTTCTACGGGCCACCACTTTCCCTTCCAGAGACACTCCGAAATGATTTGATTTTTCTCCTGTTACTTAGTCCAATGCTATTGTCTAGTAAATGTTCTTAAAGTCCAATCTTCCAGAATGTGCCAGAGGGAGGCAATGAGAGAGATGACACAGAGGGAACTAAACTTAGAAAGTCTTTTATCTCAAGTGACAAGTGTTGTGGGAAGCAAAGGAGGTGCAGAGAGCTGTGGGGGACATGGCTGGAGATGGAGGGAAAGAACATGAGGCCAGAAGCAAAGCTGATTCCTCCTAGCTGCCCATTCCTAGCATCTGCTATAAGTGAACATAATGAGAAAACAAAGGGAAATAAATTTGTTGGGTGGGAAAAGAGGAATGTTGATTTCAATACATTGACCTTGGGACACTTGAAGATCACTGAAATAGAGTCATCTGCACGCCCAGCAGAGAGGCAGGGGGAATTTGAGAAAAGGAAAGCAAGTTAAAAGGGAAAGCAAAGGAGAGAGGAGGAAGCCAGAGAGCGGAAAGTTCCCAAGACGAGCATCCCTACTGACGGCCTGCAGTGGGAGTCAGAGTCTGGCTGCCTCCGTGCCAAGCACATGATCCCAAGTTCCCATCTGCTGTGCAATCATCCGCCCCAGCTTTAACTTCCAAGGCACAGGCTGGATGCATCCATGTGAGTCTGCAGCCCTGCACGGGCCTGCTGTCCTCATTTGCAGCGATAAAGCATCTCGGTGACAGTGTGAGACTCCAGATGGCATCCTGGGCTTCCTGCCCACATGCCTTATGCTTCCCAGCCCAAGAAGGGCACCCCACCTGCAGTCTCTGCTGTTCCTTGCAAACACACTCCGCTCTTCCTTCATCCTCATCAGCACACACTTCCACTCCCCTCTCAGGCCTCTCGTCCTTAGAAGGCCATGGGGTGTGAAATCCCATAGAGCTAGGCTAGTCACTGGGCTGCTCTAACGTTCTGAATACTTCATTACACGCAGAATGCAATATGTAATTGTATACTAGTAGCCCTGTTGTGAGTAAATGCTTAATTCTGTGCTATGCTTGGCATGAAGTAAAAGCCACATTGACATTACTCTGAGCACATAGTCCTAAAGACATCTTTTCAGAATCTAACAAATCTGGCCAAAGCTGGGAGAGAGGGGCACAGTGTCTGTCAAGAGGAGAGAGCTGCTGCCTGGATTTGCCACTTAATTGTGTGCTTTTAGACTAGTTATCTAGGTGATATCTTTGAACCCTAGTTCCCTCTTCTATAATAACAAGGCTACAACTTCAGTGTCCCCTATTCAAAATGCTTGAGACCAGCATTTTAGATTGTAGCATTTTCACAAACATAGTGGTCCATCTTTAGGAAGGACCCAAGTCTGAACCTAGCCTGAAGACAAGCTCCCACTTGGTTGCCTGGACTCCTGGGAAAACAGTGCCACAGAGACTTCCTGATAAACCTTGCCCAAGTCATGTCTCCATGTGTCATGCCCTTGTTTGTGATGCTTGGTCTTTAATTTAGGCTTCCCTTATATATCAACATCATGGCTTCCATCCTATGCTGATCCTTTCAATGTCTTTCCCGTATCTAAAGAAGTAGGTAGAGGTTACTATGGAAACTTTGTCACAGGAGTATAGACACATGCCCAAATCTACTCTAATCAGACAAGCCCTTGCCTAACCCTGACAGGAGTTCAGATCCTACATAA
The DNA here is from genome assembly GCA_030556225.1 of Cricetiscus sungorus. NCBI lineage: Eukaryota > Metazoa > Chordata > Mammalia > Rodentia > Cricetidae > Cricetiscus > Cricetiscus sungorus. Next base: position 1,814,050 of record JANBXA010000395.1, on the reverse strand, counting down.
AGTCTGTTCTGGGAAGGCCAGTTTTCAGAGGCAGCCCTGATTAATTTACATCACTAATTTTCCATCCTCAGCACCACATGATGGCAGTTCCTGGAACAAAGTCTGTGACCACTAGCGCTGGCCCTGAGGTTTCCATCTGATTAGTTGTATGTTGGTTCTATGCATATAGGATCAATGGCTTGTTCTGCTGCAAGGTTCTGGTTTATAATGACCCTTACACATTCCTGTTCCTGTTGGAAGGACCCAGAATTTTCTCCAAATATTTGAGGCTAAGAACTTTGACCGGTACAGCCAGTGATGTGCCTCTTGGACCATGGGCAGGATGTGATCAGAAGCCACGCTTGCCTTGGCCACCACTGAGTTTGTCTTACTATCATGTTGTGCTCAGAAACAATATCAGCTAAGAATCCATCCGTTGCAGGGTGACAGACAACCAAATACAACACATTGAATCAAAATAAGGAGATTTCCCTGTGTACTAGGAAGCCCCAGTACTTGCTTTAGGGACAGGGACTCAGGAGACAATGCTGCATTATACACTGTCCTCTGGGCTTACTCTCAGCTAACTGTGTCTTGAACTTCACATTCATCTCATCTCTTTTGTTTGGCAATTGTAGATTAAAAATATGCCACCATAAATATCTCAAGATTGGCCTCATTCTCATGGAAATTTAAAGAAAATAGAAGGAAAGAAAGAAGGGATAAGGAAGAAGGAGGAAAAGGAAGGATGGTGTTAGTCTCTCCCCTGGTACCCCTCCTTCATCCAATGGTCACTGATCAGCCCTGTTTGGGTCCTGGCATTAATGAACTCTTAGGCCAAATATGAATCCAGGAGCCAGAGAAATTCAAGATGGTGGAGACTGCTCTGCTGTGGTATAGCAGGTCATGTGGCCAGGTGATGGCCCTCCCACCCCAAGCATCGTGCTGCACTGGGCGGGCAGAACAATGCAACTATGGGCACGATACATAACTACAAAAAATGATTAAAAGAATAAAACAGCCCATTTCCATCACCACAGAACTAAATGGGGACATAATATATATGCAGTAAGTACGCGCTGTTATAAAGAACCTGAAGTTCTGCCGGTATGAAGCCCTCTTCCCTGCCTGCTTCATATACGCACACCCAAATGGACCAGGAGGAGGCATCAAATAGGCCTTGGGATCCTAACCAACGAAATGGCCCTCAGCATCAATCCCAGCAATACCCAAAGGAGAGAGCTAAGTGTCTTATTACACTGGGAGGAAAAGAGACACCATTAACGGAGGTGTCAGCTTCCTCATTGTGTTATGCAGACCTCGGTGGGCAGACAGAGAAACATGATCACTCTCAAATGGGAGAATGATAAGCGTAAGTCTCATGGGACTTATGCTTCCGAAGCTGTTATTAAGTTCTCTTACCGTAGCGTGAATAAAGGCTGAAGGAGTAGACTGTGTTCAGATGTTAGAGGCTACTGACCTTTCACCCTCACCCTACCCGCACTCTGAAACTGACTCACCCTAATGAGCCAAGAACACTATTCCAAACATCAAAAACATCTGCGAGACATTTCTGCCATTTCAGCTTTATCCAATTATTATCTAGCTACAGCCTTAGAAATAAAATAATGGAAAGGCAGGAAATGCAGTGATTTCATCAGCATAGCTAGCACTAATTCCAGGCCTGCTCATTCCAGGAGCAATGAACCTCACAACAGACCATCATTTGATTCTGGTTTCTCCTTAAAAGCCCTTTCTTCCTTTCTTTCTTTGCAGCTAGGTTGTCCAGATGTTGCACAGAGCTTTAAGAGAATGTCTCCATGTCTTTGTTAGTCATGTCTTGGTCTTCCAGGCAGTAGCTGGCCTGATTTCTTTGTTGACTTCCATTCCAATCAGCCGACCACAATGGAGAAGAGATCATTCCGAAAGTTGGCAGCAAATGTCTGGATGACACACAAAGAATCCAAATGGCCTTGGACACAAGCCCTAATGCTCTGTGGAGGGGTTGCACATGCAGAATGCTTAATTGATGGCAGCAGTAATGAAGACAAAAACCATTTGGTCATAGCAAGCATTGGTGTGCTTGGATGACAGGATAAAATTGGGACCAGAAACGCTGAAGTTGGGAGGCCCAAGTTCAAATGCAGGCTGTGTACTCACTGACCACATGACTTGAATTCATAACTTCCCTTCCCTCAGCATCCCCTTCATCCAGTTCCTAAGAAGCCTACATTGCTCTCCATTCTTACTCTCTGATGTCATTTGTAGGGACAGGTGACCCTGCCTATAGCCTTTTGTTAATCTCAATTCTCAAATTGGTGAGATCTAGAATTTAATAATCCATTTCTTCTGGAGGAAGCATTGCCTGTGTTCAAACTCCTCTTTTATTATGCAATGTAACTCAATAGCGTTTTCATACATTCTTAGTTGGGTTAGCCTACACCCTCCCCTCCTCTCCCTTATTTCCCTCCTACCCTTATTCATGCTTAAACCTTCCATCTCCAGTATTATCCCCGCCATTTTTAGATCAGATGACCAATTTTTCAGATGGACCGAAAGCAATGCCAATGCCCAAGTAGGTACCATCTATACCATCCTGTTCTAAACATAAAAACTCAGATCAAATATAAATGAAAAATAGAAAAGAAGATCTAATGCTAAGCGCTAGAGTGGCTGTATTATTATTTAATTTGACCCTAGGGAAAGAAGGATATTTTATAATGTTGATGTTCTTATGTCAGCAAGGCAACACAAACATGATAAATTATGCACATAACAAATGAGCTTCAGAATACATACAGAAAATTCTGATTAAACAAAAGTAGAAATGGACAAGTCCACAGGAATAGAGGCTTCAAGAAGTTGTTTTGTGTGTTGAGAGACTAGGCCAAACTTTGCAAAGTGATAGGAGTTCTAAACAGTCTGTCAGCCATCTTGATTTACATTAAGTAAAACAATCAATACAAAATTACATGAATCTACTGTACAGGGAATGTCCCCAAGCTAGTCCAGGTAGTAAGCATTACATTAGTTTCCATGAAGCTAGAAAGACGGAAAATAAAATGTTTCTGTCCTGCCCAGTCCTTCAGTGCCAAATAAACGCACAGAGGTTTGTATTACTCATAAACTGTTTGGCTCAGGCTTCCTATTGGCTAGCTCTCTCTCTTAATTATTAACCCATTTCCATTAATCTGTGTATCTCTGTGTGGTCTTGGCTTACTGGTGATGCCTGGGTCTCTTGCTTCCTCGGCAGCTGCATGAGACTCAGTCTCTGTCTTCCCCTTCCCAGTATTCTTCTAGTTAGGCAGCCCTGCCTATGTTTCTTGCCTGGCTATATCCTGCCTGTCCATTGGCCAAAATAAGTTTTATTCATCAACCAATAAAAGAAACATATCCACAGCATACAGAAGGACATCCCCTATTGGTATGTTCTCTGACTATAGCCAAACTGAGTTTAAAATTAGAAACAAAAGTTATCTGGGGAAAAACAAATACTAAATTTTAAAAGTTAGGCTATATAACTATAAATAACCTAATCAGGGAGAGTATTAATAAGTTTAGTCAATTGAACATAAAAAAAATAGCATATCAAAATTTGTGAGATATGTGTGGGGTTAGCAGTTACCAAAATACACAGCTTTCATTGTTAATATGTGAAAAGAATAGTCTAAAGTCATGATTTAAGCGTCTAAAAATCTGAGGGCAAATTAAACCTAAAGTAAGTGGGGGAAATGACAAAAATGGGAAATCACCTCCCCCCAAAAATATCACAAAACAGAATTTAAAGAAACATATCCAAAACTTTATTCTTTGAAAAAAATTAAATAAAATTGATGAAGTATTGGGAAAACAGGAAGGGCAGGAGAACTAGAAGACACACAAACTAAAACTAAAAGATGGATACTGGGAGCTCTTAGGAACAAATAGCCCACCAAAAAGATGCTAAGCAAGATGCTGCCGACTAATTCCTTGAAACAGATAACTTTCCCAAAGTAACCCAAGAAGCCAGAATCTAACTAGTCCTGTGTTGGGCGATGAAATTAAACTCTGAATATGAACTCTTCTGCATGAAGGAAACTCCAAGTTCAAGAGGCTTCAATGGAGTCTTATTTATCTCATTGCTGGCAGACACAGCTGAAGGCAGGAAGGGTGTATTCTGACTCACAGGTGAGGGATGTCGTTTGGCCTTGGAAAGTACGGTAGTAGGTGTAGGGAGAGGCCATTCCCATTGAAGCCACAGGTGGGGAACAGAGGGTAGCGTTCAAGTAGCTTTTCCCATTATCCTGTGCAGTTACAGCCCAACCTAGAAAAAGCAAACAACAAACTCTTGTAGTCGTTCTCAGAAACTAGCCCAATGTATGGAATCCTTCAGAAAAGCCTGACTGCTTGGTGGGTCTCTGATCAATCAACACTAGCTATCATGACTCGTGAACTCAGTCAAGTATTTAATGAAGAAATGGTAGTGCCCTACACAAAACTTTCAAATAATAGGAAGGAGGAGAGTGTGTCCCAACAGAGCGTGTGATCAGTGTTACTTGAATAATAAAACTGGATGAAGACATACAAAGAAAGAGAAGTGAGACAGGGAAGCAGGAATGACTAGAGATATGAGAATCAGAAGGAAATTTTCTTTGGAAAATTTCAGCAATTCAAAATTCTTATATACAGAGAAAGAACAATATAACATGGATAAGGTGCTAATTATGATAGGAATGCAAGTTTGGTTTAACATTTGAAAGTCAAACAAGGCTCTCACCATATTAAGACAGTAAAGAAGAAAGATCACAGTTAGCTTAATAAATTCAAGGAAAATACTTGCCAAATGTGTAAACCAATTACCACAACAAAAACAAAACCCTGCTCAGCAGTCTAGGGAGATAAGGGAGTATGCGCAGTCTAAGAGAAGGTGTACAGACCTAACAGACTTGAAAACAAAGGTCTAAGCCCTATCCCTTTAGATAAGAAACAGTCTGAAGACATTTGGCTCAATCTCAGCATCATAGCAAAGGTTTTAGAACTGGCTTGCCCATTCTGTTTGCTGTCACATTCACACGCAACAGTGCATGCAATGAGTGCTCAATAAATGAATCCATTAACAAAGCAGAGAAAGATGTGTTTCTTGACAAGAGAAGCCTAACGATTCTAGAAACAAGAGTGAACAGTGCTATGAAGCATAGCCAATATATCCAAGCAGTGAAAACCCAAACAGCTTGGTGTAGCTATTTTTCTATGTGTTTGTATCACTTGGAAAACTTTGTACTTTGGACTGCTATTATACTGTGCCCCTAACCCATGTGCCTGGCATTTGTGGAGACCAACACAATGGCAGGGAGGCTCAAATGCAACAGCCCATTTTCAGATTTCCAGAGCCTTTTGTATCTGTTTGGTGTCAAACTGAAATTGGCTGTGACAGAAATATTTACACCACAGAAATAGGTGAACTCCGCAGTTTTCTTCAAAGGTTTCTTATTAATTCATGTTAACAGGGTATAATTTGAACATCACTGTTACAGTGTAGCCCCTCTCTTTGCACATGAGGAAATGGAGTTCATAAAGGGTAAACAGAAGATTAAGGTCATAAACAATAGGCTTGAGAGTTCTTGTTTCAGCATTGGCATCTAGGTGGGTCACATGACTTGAGTTTGAAAGGATCATTCTCAAATGAGAACAAAAAATGTTATACAGTGCCAACAGGAGACACCGATTGCTTCAAGGTTCATGCTCAAGAAGTCACATTGTGATGACATTCAAGAAATGGGCATGAGGCTAAAAACTAAGGCAAGGCAAAAGTTCAAGGCCAAGAAGAAGCAGATACACGGTTTGGCAGGTGGGGAGTGGGAAGGAACAGAGCGCCGTGGCTCCAGAGATTGGCTGTGAGCACTATGGTTGGAGATTAGTACAAAGCAAGACCATTGGCAATCAGCCAGAGTGGAAAGCCCAAGGCCAGGAAGACCTCAGGTGGAACCCCGATGATGTATGACTGCACTGGACCCTCAGAGCTGAGTTGATTCTTTGGTCTGTTTACTCTGGGATCCTCTTTTCTGTAAGGAGACAACTCAGCCTCATGGGAAACATGATCCACCTGTCTGAATTTCACCCCAAATGACCTGAGTGTGTGCTTATTGGATGTTTCTCTAGGAAAGGAGTTCATTTCCCACCTCTTTACCTCATCATCATATGTGTCTGAGAAGCCAGTTCAGGCTGGGCCCACTTCTAGAGGCCATCTGTGCTTCACAGGGATTGAACCCACACCAAGACCTCTTTGGAGCAAACCAGCTGGCAAACCGTGCTCTGCATCTGGCTTTCAGCTTTGCACACATGCTCTGTCTGGGCTCCAAAGCCTGATGGCTGAAGCTTCTGGAATGCCCTAGGCATTGCTGAATCAGATGGTTTTTTAGCTTCAGTGTTTCACAAATGTGCAGAGCATTCTTGGGTAGCTATTTTTGAAGCTCCTCTTTTGTTTAGCTGCCTCTAAAATGCAATGTCCTCCAGGCCCAGTTTCATCTGACAGTAAGGTATGACTTGAGGGGTTGTCATACTGCCTCCCACTCTGCCCCATGGCTTTGAAGGCATTACTCTGTCCTGATGTCAGTATGACAGGCTTTCCTTTTGCAGTGCTTGACCCTAGGCAGCTCTGTAAAGCACATGGCCCAGCATCCTGGACTTCTACTTGACTCCAGGCAGCTTGCTATGAGCTCTGGAACCTCTACAAGGCTCCAGGGACACCGGAAACAGCACATGGAACCCTGTTTGCACGTATGTGCCGACAGCTGTGAGTCGCACCTGGCCAATGAGGGCCTCCAGTCGCCACTCTTTATGGGGCAACTCAGTGAAGAGGAAGGCGAATCCCTCTATCCCACACTAGAAGAGTTAGGGCACGTGAATCATCCTGTTTCCCGTCTGTTGAGACTGGATACTCCCAGGGTTTTGTCATCAATGGGGAACTGGACAGGGTTGCCATCTTCTTCATATTTGTTTGACCAATACACTGACTTTGGCCTGTGTCTTCTTCCTGCTGATGTCTACTGGGCTCCTTCGGGGGAATACTGTGCACATGAATAAGATGGCAAGGAGTCTGAGTTTCAGAAGGATCGTGAGCCTCAGAGCAAATGGAGCCAGCTCAGAAGCTAGGCAGCCAGGCCCACGTTTGACTCCAGCTACATATTTCACAGTGGGGTGACTTAGGCAAGTCACTGCATTTCTTCCAAAACAGTTTCCTCCTCTGTAATAATGAAGATAAGGGACCATGAGAAACATTAAAAGATGATAGATACGAAGGATGAGAACACAGACTACTCCATAATTTCTTGGTTAATATTAGTCATCATGCTTTTCCTTCTTGCTGGGGGCTCCTCATAGAAAGCAGAAATAAGAGGTGATGGAAATGTTGCCAAGAGTTCAACTGACCCAATTTTACTCTCTACTTTTAAACCAGTAGATATTGACCCCACCTGACGGCAGACTGGGGTCAGATAAATGAAATCTGACCAATGGGATGTGGACCCAAAGCTTATACACTGTATCCAGGCCTCATATTTACAGGTTCTCGCCCCTGGTCTCTCTCATTTGTATAGTCTGGAATGAAGAACCCTGGGATGTCGAAGCAAGAATCTTAGCATGGAGATGGAGTGAAAAGACAGCTGCTCAGCCTGTGCTGGCCAGAGTGGGAGATCTAATAGCTTACTACATTGAGCCACTGACATATCAGGGGCTGCCTGTTACTTCAGCAAAACATAGCGTATCCAGACGTAATTCAGAAACCCAAACTAGAAGAGAATGGACCAAGGAACTAGTCAGTCAAGATACAATGAATAGTCCTAGTTTGAGAGAGATGCTGGTGTAATTTGAATATTAAAATGCCACTCCCCACCCTGCCCCTGTAGACTTGTCTTGTGTTGAATGACTATCCTCCAGCTGACAGCAGTATTTGGGGAGGTGGTAGAAACTTCCAGAGGTGGGCCTAGCAAGAGGAAATAGGTCAATGGGAGGCATGCCTTTGATGGTTACCCCCAGTCCCTGGTCCCTTTCTCTCCTCTCTGCTTCCTGTCTACCATAGGTCAAGACCCTCTCCACTACAACTGATGACTGACGGAAACCCTGAGCTAAAACACACAACTCCCTTCTGAAAGTGTTGTGCCAAAGATTGGGCCACCACAGTAGAAAGTTAAAATACATGGACAGTGCACTTTTTCACCATGAGGAAAGTAACCGTTGGGCTCTGAAGACAAAAGTAACTGCTAACTTCTTGCATCATTTTCTGTTGGAAGCAGTCAGCTGTGCTGGCAAGGGGCAGGACTAGTAACAGGAAAACCTGGCTGTGCTTTACCCAGAGCAGCCGTTCCATTTCTATGCCCAGAGTGCGCACGATCCTGTGGATTAAAAACATCTTTTCCATAAATTTCAGTCAGTGGCCGTCAATTTCTGCAGCAGAAACACATTCTGGTTTAAAATTGCACATCACAGCATGTGTCATGTCTGGGGACCACCTGGCAAAGGACGCAGTCATTTGTAATTAAGGAAATACAAAGTCTTAAGTGATCATAGCCAGTCCTTGTTAGAATGTGGACACACATGTTTAAACAAACACTACACCGCCTAGCCCATGATTGTCCTATGCCAATGGGCCAGAAATGTTTTTAATGTTTTTGAAGAGCCCAGGGCCTTTGTGTCATCTACAGTCCCCTGTCCTGGAATAAATATGAATGTTCGCACTCTTTATTTCTTCTTTTGCAAGGTTTCATGTAACCCAGGATAGTTGGCATTTTGCTGTGGTCACCCTGCATTTCCTCACTAGCCTGTTTATATCACATTTGCTCCAGTCTCTAAGCCATGCACATCTGTGCCTTCATGTGAGTACAGACTTACATATTTCCACAAGGTTCTACTTTAGGTAAATTTCACCTTAGCCCCTCTCTCTGCAATGTCTACCATTTGTTAATGGAGGCAGCGACTGCAGCGAGAATCAAGTCTCAGTTGGGCAAATGCACTGCATTAAAATGCCCCATTTAAAAGAAAACTACAGCTAATATTAACCATTAGTTTATGAAGCAGTGGTCTGCGTTCCCATCCCTCATACTCATCATGCCCTGGGCATTGCTAAAATAACCACAGTATTACAAAAAAAAAAGTCTTAAATGAAGAAGAGATGAATAAAAGCCAATGGATGTTGGTCCCTAAAGAAACGTCTGAGTGTCTGCTGCTTCCCATGGAGTTTCATACTCAATATAAGAACTCTCTCACTCCTCTTAACAGTGGTCAGAGATAGGCAACAATGCCATCAATAAAGTCATTAGAGACTACAGAGATGGCTCAGGTGCTATAATGCTTATCTTGCAAATAGAAGACCTAAATTCAAAGTCCAGAATCTACACTGAAAAAAAGGCAGGTGCTGATGACATGTTTTGTAATCCCAGCCTTGGGGAGGTGGACACAGGAGGACCCTGGGGCTCACTAGCCAGCAGCTTAGTCTAACTAGAGCACCTCAGGCGAGCAGTAGTAGGTCTTTATCTCAAAACAGCTAAGGAGGGTGGTGCTTGAGGCATCAAGATTATCCTCTGGCTTTCACACACACACACACACACACACACACACACACACACACAAACATGTGCATAATATATACAAGTACACAATACTTAATATATGAATAAATAAGGCAGGCCATTAGACAGTTGAGGAGTTCTTAGATCCTGGCCATATCCAATGACAGCAAGTCCAGCATAGAATCTCATTCCATACAAGGAGAGTTTGGCTTTACAAAGAAATGGGAACGGATACTCACTCCTGACCAAGGAGAGCTTCAGCTCTGACCAACGGTACAGGATGCAGAAGGAAATTCGAACTCCAAATAAACACCAGGATAATTTTAAGTGTGTGTCCCATGAGAAATGTGGGCCATGACTATATTTTTAAAAACATAACCTGGAATTCAAGTGTAGCTCAGCATCCTGTATTTTACTGGACGGGACTTCACTAACTAAACTGAATGGGTGCTGGGTATCATGGGTCCTTCTACCTGTCAGATTTAGAATGTACTGTTGCCTCTCATCTTTCTTACTCTTCTACTACTGTGATGCAACACCATGACCAAGTCGGCTTATAGAAGGAAGCCTTTAATTGAGGGCTTGCATACAGATTCAGAGGGTTAGTCCATGATCACCATGGTGGGGAGTATAGTGGCAGGAAGGCAGGCATGATGCTGGAGCACTGGCTGAGCGTAGAAGTCTGATCCAAATGTTGCAAATAGAGAGCAGAACTGGGCCAGGTATGGGCATGTGACACCTTAAAGCCCAACCCTAGGGACACACCTGCTCCAACAAGGCATACCTCCTACTATTCCCCAAAGTGATGGGAGATGTGATTCTGTAAATATGTTTCTCATACTGGTTAATGAATAAAGCACTATTGGGCCAATGGGAAAGTAAGATAGGCAGGGCTAGGAGACAAGGAGGAAAGAGGAAATAGGAAGGAGGAGTCAGCATGTAGAGCCTGGAGAGAGCAGATGCGGGCTGGCCACTCTCCAGTAAGATGAGCCACGTGGAAATACTTAGAATAGTAGTAATGGGTTAACCATTAAGACAGAGCTAGCCCACAAACAATGATAGTAATTGGCCAACAAGATTGTATCAAATACAGAGTCTCAGCGTGTTATTTGGGGCTAGCGCGGCATTGGGACCAGGCAGCCGGCAGGGAGGAACAAAGAGTGGGACCAGGCGGGCTGGCAGAAAACATACACACTACACCAAATAGTTCCCCAAACTGGGGACCAAACATTCAAACCTTATGAGCCAGTTAGGACAACTTTCATTCAAAACACCACAGCTCATGATTCTGGCTGCAGTGGAAAGAATTCCAGTTCCGGGCTGGACTTGATAATGGTTAGCCAAACGGCTGTAAGGTAGGGGGGCAGGGGTAGTGTTTGTTCACGGAAGACATCATGATGAAATAGTAATCACCGTATGCCATAGGCAGGGCAGTGGCCTATCCTATTAGAAAGCAGCAGCCACTGCCCTTGGCCCCGGTTAGCAGTTTGCTTGAAACTGGGATGGGGAGGGTACCTTGGGGAGCTGCAGCAGAGAGGGGATAGCACAGCTGTTAGTCCTTGGCATCATCTCCATCACAGATGGACGGAACTGTTACAGTCTCTCACAGACTAATGCTGTCGGGGGGACAAAGGGACGAGGGACTGGACAATCAGGAAGAACTATAAGGTGAATTCGTCCCAGGCCATTGGAAAAGAATGTACCAGTCATGTCTCTGCAAAGTCACTTTTCTGGTGAACACAGACAAACACAGCTGTGACAGGCAGAGCCTTGAGACTCACTGGCCAGTCAGCTTTAGCTACCCGACAATCCCCAGGCCAGTGAGAGTGCCGGCTTCAACAGAGTGTAGCTCTTGAGAGGGCACGCATGCAAGCACGCACATGTATACACACTTGCTCTCAAGAGGGCTGTTTCATATGCCCGCACACACGCACGCACGCACGTACCCATAGGAGACACAGACAAACAAGCAGAGTTCCCTCAGGTCCCACTGCAGGCCTTAGCTCCAATGCACTGCAAGGCACGCCCCCTGGGGGCTTCAACCAGCGTGGGTGGGCTTCTGGCACCTGTATCCACTGTGTCACTCACTAAAGGAAAAACAACCAGCAAAACAGACCCTGGTTCAGTTCATTGCCATTTATTTAATTTAAAAATAAAGACAGAAACAAAAATGACAAAAATCAGATTCCAATGAGAATGAACACTTTGGGTAATTAGCCAGCTTTTCTTTTCCTTTCCCTGTAGGCTGTTCTCAAACCAGTCAAGTAAGTGAAAACCAGCTTTGACTGGAGCCGTAAAGCCATGCTGCACCAATTAAATTACACCAATATATTATTATAATACCTTTGAAATGCCTTTTAGACCAATAAATAAAAAAGACAAATTCAAATTAAAGTCAACTTTTATTACCAAAAAATATAGAAATTAAATAAAAGTCACAACATGGATTTAAAAAAAAAATGTGCAGTCAAGTTTTCTCACTCTCCTTTCTTTTTTTTTTTTTTTTTTTTTTTTTTTTTTTTTCTTTTTCTTCTCCTTCCTAGGAATGATACCATGCCAGTAAATCCCCACAGAACATTTCCAGTTTGGCAGCAAGCAGTCAGTCCCATCATTCACATTTGTACTCAAGACAGCAGGCCTGGGCAAAACATGCCTGAATTTCACCCTGCAGAGCGCTCATTCCGTAAAGAGCATCTGGCAACAGAGACAAATCCAGAGGGAATTTAGCATTGTCTTGTTGCCAAGGTCTTGAAGCACTTTCCTAAAAACTGATTGTGCCTTGAAATTTACCTGTAAAACGAAGTACAACTCCACCCCTTGGCAGATGTGTAAACAGGACAACGAAAGGGCCCCAGAAGCAAAGGGAAGAGCAGGAGGGCTGACAGCAGCCTCCCATTCTGCCCATCCGGTCATCAAAGTGTCTCTCACTAGTGACTCCATGGAAACGGAGCAAGCACACCATCTTTGGCTGAGGATCGGTGTGTAAGTAACAGGACCTAATTGGGAAGCTGCTTTTTTAGGGCTCTCCTCTACTCTGCCTCTTTTCCTTGCAGGGACGGAGCTGTGGGCATCTCCCAAGAAGCAGGTGTCAGAACTTAGCATGGCCTTGGGAAAACAGCCTCCCACTTCTCTAGCCTCCAAATGCAGGAAGCAGCTCTCACACCATTTCCGGCCTGAGACCTCCAGCGCTAACAGCAGTCCTGGACTCGATTCAGTGTCTGCCCAGGAATGGATGGGAAACATTTGCTTTTCCATGGAGGGTGCTGACCAGGAAGAGGGAAGGCAGAGAATGGTTTTCCTAATGGAGTCCTTAGAATGATGAGAAATCCTAAACTGACACACAAACCGGCCAGTAATGTATGGTGTACCTGAGACCAGATCCATTCTCATCGGCCAGCAGTGTAGAAGCGGGAGGCAAAGAGATGGGGCATTGGATGCTGCATGCTGCCCTCTCTGCACCCCAAACCCTCAAACCAATTCTCTACCTATAGATTCTTCTCCCTTTCAGCCCCTATGAGGATTCAGGAAGGAGGTGATGATACTAAAGAAAGGGATCCAAGCAGCTTCCCACAATACTCTGCTCAGCTCAAGCCAAAGGAAGGCACGGGCCTAAACACCGGAGTGAGTGGCACACACACAGATCAAAAGTCTCCAGATATACAGGGCAACATCTTTCTGACAACTGCTGTTCCTAAGACTCCCCAAGGTTCGTCCCCCACCCCCTTCTCTGACAGGCTATCAGAAGGCAGCTCCTTAGAATAAGCCTTCTCGTTTGTCCAAGGTCAGCCCCCAAGGACCATTTCAGCCCCAGAGTCCCCAGGATGCCCACGATGGGAATGGCATCACCTGTAATTTTAGTGTTGAGAGATTAGCTTGACCATTTTCAAGCGTCCTGTCACACCTCTTTTCTCCCTCCTCCAGAGCCATCTGGATAACTCCTAAAGCCAATGTCCCTAAGCTTCTCAACACTTTCAACATTTTGTTCCACGGATGAACAGACAGATGTTTTCTCCCCAAGTGCAAGAGATCAGAACCATGAGACAGAACACTTAGGTTATAGGAGACAAGACCTTCTATAGAACCACACTTTCCCCATCCACATACCCACCTATACACTAGCTCCCTAGAAGCAACCCATCTACTGTAAAGGTTCCACACTTGTGGAGGATGGGGCCAGCGGCTGAGCCATTAATCTTCGGCAGGCCCCGGACAGTATCGCATCCAATTAAAGCGTTCATGCAGGTGAGAAGCCAAGAGGCAGCGTTCCAGTGAATACTGAGACACATTCAAGAAAGTGAAAAGTTGCCCCTTGCTAGCGTGCCTCACCTTCCATCGAACTGTGCAAGACCACAGCAGCTCTTTGCCCTGTCATTCACGACGCCCTGGCCTCTCATACTTCCATCTTTCTCCTCGCCCATCTTCAGGTGATGCCAAAGAACAAAGCAGGAAAGAGGAAGCAGAACTTACCAGCAAAACTTACCAGCGCCTGACTACGTCCTCAGCAGAGCTCAAAGCATCTGCTGTCTGTC